>JAWPHD010003772.1:0-97500 GCA_037043455.1 Cyrtodaria siliqua
AAAACATAACACGTTCAATATGAATGTTACTTACTTCTAAATATTCTATATGTTCTTCGACCTGAAATATAAAACATATAATAAATTAATATAGTTCTGTCAATCAAAATGGAATGTCAAAGATCATAATAATAATTATGTGTGATCATCTATGTACTGCCATTATGTCAAATAGTATGAAAAACTGTACGCGGAGGTATATGCGTTGCAGCTGTGACTTGCTGACTGGTAGCATCACATTTAGCACCGGATATAATTTACTTTATAGACAATCGAGTAGTGCACATCGTACCAGTACATAGGGAGCACTATAAGTGTCGGACAAAACATGCTCAGTCTCTCTCGGAACAGTCAGACGATCTACTAACTGAGCATCTAGTATCTATGACATTTTGAGAACACGTTTTGATCGAGCAAGAAAAGAAAAAACTAAACATATTTTAACACACCTCAAAAAAATTATTATATAGTCCATAGTGTCGCACATGTACAGCTACATTGCGTGCTGTACAACTATATGTTATCAAATGCGTGATATAAAACTGTGTGTTAAAACACTGAAATCATGTATCAGTCTGAAATCAAGAGACCCAAGGGAGCATGAAGACGCTCTACTGAGTAACAAGGCTCTTATAACAGTAGATACAATTAGGTATGTTTTATGTCAATTTGATGAAAAATAACTTAGAAGCATGTGCATTATAAAAGCAACATCAGAGTTTTTATGAATTTGACGGTAAGACGCATATCCATTTTTTCTCAATAAATCCCAATAAGGTGAACTGGACACAGTTATTTATGAACAAAATCAATAAAACCAAGTCAACTAATTATCTCTGTTGTTTGTGTTTGTTGATTACAAGGGATCCCCTTTTCAGTATTTATCGACATTAACACTAGCGTTTGTTTAGTGTTTTGTGGCGATTGTAAAAAGTCGCCCCGACTACTAATCAGTAGTGTTATTAGTTTCTGGTCCTTTGGGCGTGAGAGGTGTTGCAGCTGATATTACCTCTCATGAACAGAATCCGTAAAACCGAGTTTGCTTCTTTTCTCTCTTGTTTGTGTTTGTTGCTTCCAAGGGATCCCCGTTTCAGTATTTATATGTATTAAATGGCCGACGACAACGAATACAATCAACAACAAAAATAACTTCAATAAACAACAGCAGAAGTTACTGTAGCAGTATCAGCAGCAACAAACGAGGAAGACTTAATTACTCTAAGCCCTCATATGTGACAATTACATGAGGAGAAAATGAGTATTAAATGAGAAACGTAGATTTTAAACTACAACAACAATACAAACATTAACATCAACAACAAAAGCAAAGATGTTGGCTATATTACTCTATGTAAAACAGTTGCCCCAAGAAAAGGGCAGAATCACCACTTGAAGAAACTTGTTAGAAGACCATAATCATATGATCTATGCAAAATAGTATACCTCTAGCTCTTGTGGTTTCAGAGAAAACGAGTTTTTAAAGATTTTCCAATATATAAGACTGTGAGCCCTGCACCCGGCCAAATTTAACTCCAAAGTCACCTTTTAGCAATTCTTGGTAACGAACCATACACACTTTTGCTACAGGTACAATTCTGGATCTGTAGCTCTTGTAGTTTCATATAAGACAATTTAATCCGTGCTTTTTTATGGATTGAAGAATGCAACATTATTTTCGACTTTTGTATTCCTATATAATTCTTTGTTAAGCTGTGACCCCAGGACATAGTCAACATTGAATCCAGTGTCACCATTGCAAAAAAACTGAGTGCTAGCTCTAGTAGTTCAGAATATTTTTTTTTAAAGATATACGTTAAATAACGTTGTGTAAAAGTTCGATCCCCGATATTTTACGCCTCGTTTCCGGGTGTCGTCGAACTAAAACTATTTCACCCTTGACTCATTCATATTCATCCATATCCATACTTAAGTACCAAGTAAGCGTGAAGAGCTTTAAGCATGTGCATATCAAAATGTGTACGATATGACCATGGTCATTAAGGATAGGTTGAGTGCTGAATGAGCGTAGATTCTATATTGTGAATATATTTTATATACTAATTGATTTCTTGTCGACAAGAGCTGTAATATGTATATGATGATAACGTTCTTAATATGACTGAAGGTACGTACGGGTAAAAATGACTCATCAGCTTTTAGGAATAGTTCGTTTCCCTCCTCGTCTAATTCTTGTGCCTGTTGATGATAAATCATACATTCAATTTAATATTGCAGCAGTTTATTGTTCAAGCAACAGTTATTTATAATGACAGTAAACGTAGAGAAGCAAACTATGATTGAAGATCTATTTGTCATTAATAGTGAATAATCACGTCTGACCGCGCAAAAAGCGCTATCTTGATTGTTTATAACGGACGTAAACAAAACAACATTTTACGACAGACTAAAGCAATAGGAGATACAAATACGATTATTAAAGTTATAGCCTCACAGTGTTCTATTATACTACTTGAGGTTAAAACTGTTCAATAATTGTGTAAATTAAACATCTACTCTAACATCTCCGTATAAACAAATTTGCTAACTTTCAAGCACGTTTGAAGTTCTTTTTAAACACATACGTACGCCAATGTGTTTTCAAAAAACATTTAAACGTGCTTTAAAGTGTAACACTTTGTAGGTCTCGGCATTTGTATGTACTTACTAAGAACAACTGTGTACACCTAATGCAACGTCTATGGTATATGATTGTCGTAAAATAGTGTCGTAAAATACTTTCTCGGTGTTTACGGCGCAGCCTGATATACTCTTGTATGCTCTAGTTCAGCTGTATATTAATATGTATGCTTGGAAACACAAACTGGATACATGTTGTCATGAACGCTTAACAATTATTACTATTGTAATTCGAAATGCAATATAATATGTTAAACTGGAGGTGACGTCAGGGTCAAACCTAAGACTTCATAAAACTGATACTAGTGGCTCCCATGCTTAACGTTTATCATATAAAATGTAGTTCTAGGGCTGGTCGGCCAGTTGCCAGTATAGTATCATTTGGTGGTGTATCATGATATGCTATGTGGTATGCCGGTATGGGAGTTTTTGCGCTGAATTTGTATATACAAAGTATCATGACTACCTTGACAATTGCCCTTGAGACCCCAAAATCAACAGTTTAATATAGTGTAATAAAGTTTGATACACATGTCAAGTTATACGTACACACTGTTTAAAATCAACCAATGTAATAACTCCTTTAAAAGGCTAAACGGATGTGACCATGTTTATCATAACAGCTAATCATCATTTAAAGTTTAAAGACAATCGGATTAATACTGCGGGGGGATTTAGACACAAAATCTATTGTTCGATATTTCGATAAAAGAACAAACTAAAATATTACATGGCCACAACACCGGTGATCTTTATTAGATCTTTATTAGATCGTAACTCCAAAACAACATATTGTTATTATAGTCAAACATCGTAAACAACATAGCAAGTTTCAAAGCAATATGTCATAAACATTAGGATAATTACTTAATCCTTCCACGCACCATGCCGTGGCGAGGTCATCTGGTGGGTGTGGCGGGGATTGAATGGGGTGATGGGGGTGATACATATAGATGTTGTCTTAATTTGGGAAATACTTACCTTAGTATGTTGACCTTTTAAAAACCGCATCGCAAACGTTTTTATTTGTGGGATGAAAATCTGAAAGACAAAACACATTTATAAAGTGAAATAAAATACTTACGTATGTTACTGATAGAATGTTTAATGTATGTTTAGCTTTAAATGTTGAATGACGTACATATCACGTCATTAATGTTTTGACTTGAAATGCACCGCGTTGTGGTATACAATATGTTGGACAAAAAGGTCGATCTGTGAACATCATATAATACAGGTAATCCTAAAAAGTAAAACAAAAGCAACACTTGTACCAACATTTTCGTCAGTCAGGTTATACTTTGAGTAACGTCACTGTTCAACCGGTTGAATATATAATTGATCAAAATGACGCTACTAAAAACTTTAAGATAAAAGCTAGGCATATTGCAGAACTAAAGAGGATGAACAACTGGCGTTTGATGTTTCTCCATGATCTTTCTTGTCGTGCCCTTAATGGTGTATTCTCTTACTGCTCTGGCTTCTGCAAAGTCATTGAGTACCTTCATTGTGGCTTTCTAGGCTATTGTTTTTTTGTATTATATTTACACGAGCATATTTGTGTTTTACTTATATTGCCTATTGAAGCTGCCTTGTTGGTTAAAGATTAGCTCATGGAGGGGATTTCTTTATTTACACTGTCCTGTTTTAATGGGATAACAGTAGGGTAAGTGTGAGGTTTGGTGCACCCTAGAACCGGTTTAAACCCCCAGTGGCCTACTTTGCCACTGACCGTTCCAAGGCGGTAGCCCTATTGTCAACCCTTTTGTGTTTGTGATGTCGTTTGCATTTTTTATCACTTTTGCCTTTTCGTTTGTCTGTTTGCGTGTTTGTTTTTGTGTTTTGTGGTTGACTGTCGTCCTTGAATGCTGCTTTCCCTGTCCGATATTTTTATCCTTCTTTGCAAACACCATATCCACTGGGTCTTATTGATAATATCCATTAACAAGGAAATGTTTCAAAATATCCTAATTTTGACATTTTTTCTATATTTTTTATTCGAAAGCGTAACTCTAGGTCTCATGGTCGCAGACGTAATGTAATATCAAATGTATATCGCGTATAACTATGTCAATCGCTGTATTACATACTATTTTTAAACAGTCTGGAAAGAACTCTAGGCTTTCACGTCTTACCTTTTTCACCATTTCTTCAGCTGATCGACGAGAGAGAAAACTACATTTTCATTCGAACAGATCCTTTGTATAACACTGCTTCCATAATTCAAAGCTACACACAACATTTTTTCTGACCCCATATTGAAAAGTAGTCTGATCAATACTATCTCTTAATAAGGGTAATGATTTTAATGATATGCCAACTATTTTTTGAAATAATCACTGTGTATTCCTACATATTCCAAAAAACCAGAAAGTCTATTATTTGTTATAAGTATTAAAAAACAACAATTATAGATACCCGTATTAACTTTTATAATGATAACCCCTCTTTACTCCTGCTGATAAAGCAGCTAATAATGTAATTATTGTTTGACGCCTACATTACGTCAGTCAATGTTTTATCTCTGAAACTCGGGATCACTAATTCGTTATACTACAGTTGAATCTACTGAGGATGCTGCTGTTTCACGCATATTACTCAGTGCACTACCGTCATGGCTGGGGTAGGCGAAAAGCAAAACAAACTTATGTTGGGATGACAATAGTGTAAAAGTGGATGATACTTTTAAAATATAAAGGTAATGTAACCCTTTTGTGTTTGTGTTGTCTTTTGCATTTAATATTGCCTTTGCCTTCTTGTTTGTCTGTTTGCGTGTTTGTTTCTGTGTTTTGTGGTTGACTGTCCTCCTTGAATGCTACTTTCCCTGTCCGATCTTTTTGTATTTCTTAGAACTCTTCTGCGACAAGGACTATCACAACCTATGATTTCCAAACTTAGTAAGATCCTTGGTCATCATCACTTTTATAAATCTGTATTAAATTTGTTAAACGTTTATCAAAAGAGTGTATAACCATTTCAATTTCCAACGCACACATGTACAGTCGCCAGTATGCTTTCCTTTTTGATTGTGCGATGAACGGAGATATTTTGGACCCTATGATGACATCTACCTAAATGATGTCTGTCTTAAATATTGTCTTGTCGTACCCTTAACGGTTAGTTCCCTTGTTGCCATGGCTTCTGCCAAGTCTTTGCTTACTTGACTGTGGCTTTCAAGGCTTCTGTTTTAATAGTATATATACATGATCATTTATGTTATACTTATATTGCCTATTAGTGCTGCCTTGTTTGTTAGAGAATATAACCTATCAGGGATATCTTTATTTACACTGTCCCGTTTTTTTGGGGATAAAAATATGGTAAAAATGAGGATTGGTGCACCCTAGAACCTGGTTTTAACCCCCTAGCGTCTTTTTGCCACCGACCGTTAGAAGGCGATAACCCTTTTTTCAATCGTTTATGCGTGTGATATCATATCATGCATTTTATGCAACTTTGTAGTTGTTGTTTGTTTCTGTGCGTGTTTGTGGTTGACTGTGGTCTTTTCTGTTCGACCTTTACGTAACATGCAATGCAGGGGGCGGCTTGGATTTTGTGTTCATTAATCAATACTTCGAAATATTGAATTCAAACAAACACTCTATTGTATTATGAAGAATCTTGCTCTACATTAAATATTCCTGTGTCCTTCGGTTTTGATTTACTGCACATAGACAAATGTAATTTTCAACTAACCTGGTTATAAAACTTGATCAGATCTCCACTGTCTTCATAACTCTCATCACTCTCATCTTTATCAATCTCAAAGCTAGGTTCTATACCAACCCGACGTGTTGGGGTCAGGGGATGGCTACTGAATTTGGTAGCGTGCCAAATGCTAGAAGGGTGCATAAGAGGATAATCTGCAAAAGGCAATAAATAAGCTCAGTTTCAAATGTAAATATATACATAATCATCTTGTACCAGAACACATACTTGAGGTGGAGGCGTGGGGACCGATACTGCAACAATCTTTGGTTAAGTCATTGTAAAACTTGACTTGTCGATTTCATGAGGACGCATGTATGTAAGTAGAAATATCATGTTAAATGGTACTTAAAGCTAAAGACCCTTATTTAAATCGCTTTCTTCTTCGTATGCGTGTCTTTATTTGTAACTTCATGTTCACCATTTCATCGCGAAATCGGGTATTAAGCGCTCAAATTTAACGTCGGGCATCATTTCATTCCATTCGGGACCAGGCGAAGGCGACGCGACCTGATAGGGAATGGAAACAGCGCTCGTAACACCGATGTAACGGAGAGGGTGCTGCGGGGTTGGGTTTTACATTTTCTACAAGTTTAACTCTTTAAACGTGGTCCTCAAAAGACCCTTATTCTGATAGACTTCTACTGAATAACTTGGTCTGACTCATTACCACGGATGCCGACAGTGGAACAAACCTTAGGAGGATACCCACTGATCCAGTATTATATCTAGGCTGGCAATAGTTTAGTTTTACGGCTGCAAGATCAAACTGTGCAATGTAGGAGACGTCACCAACAGAAACACGGGCATCTCGAGCAACCAGATTGACCTACTTAGGACACTTTCGAAACGTTCGATATAGAACATTTTGATTGGCGGAGACGATTCCAAGCCGGCAATCAGATTGACTTACTTACATCTTTGCTGTCATTGCCGCTACAGTAACCATCATGATCATCTATAGAAAAGCTCGCCAAAAGACCTTGTGCAACAGGGCCAACATCATCGTGATATCATTTACTTTATAGACATTGAACAGTGCACATCGTATCTGTACACAGGTAGCACATTGCTTTAAAAGAAAAACATGTTTGCCTCTTTCGTGGATCGAACACACGACCTTTTAATTTACAGTCAAACGTGCTTAACCCTGAGCTATGGCGAATTCGTGAGAATACTGTATATTTAGTAACATATATTATGATACAAAATAGCGTATTTGAACGACCCTCTAACTGTTTCAGTATATACTCCATCATCTCGCACATGTAAATAACCATGCATGGTGAAATATTATTTATTATCAATTTAACGAAGATTCCGTCTCAAAACCTTATATTAGCCTCGATTTTTTATTTAATGGATGATACTTTTGTGCGGGTGTGTGCTATAGTTATTACTTAATGACTATTTAGAGTTAGAAATGCTACTAAATACCAACAAGATTCCGTGGTGCAGTGGTAAAACCTTCATGTTACAAAGGAAACTGCAATGTCGCCGGTTCAAATCCCGCGCAATTCTTGTTTGTATTAAATATATTCGGAAGCCGTATGTTATCGATGTTACATGCATGAATGCTTGATATTTTACGCATTGATTTCTGACCGTCTTTTTGGCCGTGCGTCGAATTGAAACTACTTCGCCCGTGACTTATTCATATTCATGAGTTAGTATCCGTGTAAGTCTAGGGGCGGTAGCTTTAAGTATTATGTATTATGAAGTCCACGTTTATCTTGCCTTCCTCTGTCCCGTGTGGTTCCGGGGGCCCCGTTTGGTTACGGGGCAAAGAATAGGGCCACTGCAGAGCCCGTTGGAGGGAAGGCAGAGGGGTATAACCCCCCGAATTCATGTTCATTTTATCATTTTTTGTTCATGCTCATTAAAGGTCTTCAACATGTCCCCTGCATTATTTCAGGTGCCATCTCACTCATATCACTAGAGCAGTGGCAGAAAAACAATAAAGCGGCTCCAGCGTAAATGGAGTGTCTACAATATAATTTGCAGCAACTCTGCAGTTCAGGGTGAGAAGGTTCTAGGCCCGTTCTCCATATTTTATCTCGATGTATATGGAGGATGAGCCTGGCATGGTCATTCCTGTTAGGCGCCATATAACCTTGCATGTGTTGGTGCGCCTTAAAATCCCAATTCAATTCAATTGCCTTCCTCTAATTACTATTCTGTGAATTCCGTCATCTTACTGAATATTCAACGGTTAAATGAAAAGTATCATGTATTGCTTTCTTCTTTGCAATGTTTGTGTATATGTTGTATTATAACTATACAAAATACAAACTTAATGCTCAACACTAGTTTCTACCAAACATTAATAGATCTACTGCTTTCATGTATGTGTGAAGCTAAGCCGCTTTCCTAGTATACTTTTATCTTTCAATGTATAGCATTGATTCATTATATCCAAACATCTATACCATTATAAAAACAACAACAAGAACAATGGTAATGCACGTGCATGCAGCTTATATAGTGTAACGTGCATATCGAAGATCTTGCAAGACATTACATCTTCTACCCTGTCTATATGACTTTTAAAACAAAGGAAGGTAAATATTCAATATGATTAAGATAAAAACTAGTACACTATTACTTACTTTTCTCTTTCTTCTCATCCTTGGGTGAAGAGATGCTACTGGTCGCAGCTCTATTTGTATCACTACATTTCGATTCCAAGCCGGCAATCAGATTGACTTACTTACATCTTTGCTGTCATTGCCGCTACAGTAACCATCATGATCATCTATAGAAAAGCTCGCCAAAAGACCTTGTGCAACAGGGCCAACATCATCGTGATATCATTTACTTTATAGACATTGAACAGTGCACATCGTATCTGTACACAGGTAGCACATTGCTTTAAAAGAAAAACATGTTTGCCTCTTTCGTGGATCGAACACACGACCTTTTAATTTACAGTCAAACGTGCTTAACCCTGAGCTATGGCGAATTCGTGAGAATACTGTATATTTAGTAACATATATTATGATACAAAATAGCGTATTTGAACGACCCTCTAACTGTTTCAGTATATACTCCATCATCTCGCACATGTAAATAACCATGCATGGTGAAATATTATTTATTATCAATTTAACGAAGATTCCGTCTCAAAACCTTATATTAGCCTCGATTTTTTATTTAATGGATGATACTTTTGTGCGGGTGTGTGCTATAGTTATTACTTAATGACTATTTAGAGTTAGAAATGCTACTAAATACCAACAAGATTCCGTGGTGCAGTGGTAAAACCTTCATGTTACAAAGGAAACTGCAATGTCGCCGGTTCAAATCCCGCGCAATTCTTGTTTGTATTAAATATATTCGGAAGCCGTATGTTATCGATGTTACATGCATGAATGCTTGATATTTTACGCATTGATTTCTGACCGTCTTTTTGGCCGTGCGTCGAATTGAAACTACTTCGCCCGTGACTTATTCATATTCATGAGTTAGTATCCGTGTAAGTCTAGGGGCGGTAGCTTTAAGTATTATGTATTATGAAGTCCACGTTTATCTTGCCTTCCTCTGTCCCGTGTGGTTCCGGGGGCCCCGTTTGGTTACGGGGCAAAGAATAGGGCCACTGCAGAGCCCGTTGGAGGGAAGGCAGAGGGGTATAACCCCCCGAATTCATGTTCATTTTATCATTTTTTGTTCATGCTCATTAAAGGTCTTCAACATGTCCCCTGCATTATTTCAGGTGCCATCTCACTCATATCACTAGAGCAGTGGCAGAAAAACAATAAAGCGGCTCCAGCGTAAATGGAGTGTCTACAATATAATTTGCAGCAACTCTGCAGTTCAGGGTGAGAAGGTTCTAGGCCCGTTCTCCATATTTTATCTCGATGTATATGGAGGATGAGCCTGGCATGGTCATTCCTGTTAGGCGCCATATAACCTTGCATGTGTTGGTGCGCCTTAAAATCCCAATTCAATTCAATTGCCTTCCTCTAATTACTATTCTGTGAATTCCGTCATCTTACTGAATATTCAACGGTTAAATGAAAAGTATCATGTATTGCTTTCTTCTTTGCAATGTTTGTGTATATGTTGTATTATAACTATACAAAATACAAAATTAATGCTCAACACTAGTTTCTACCAAACATTAATAGATCTACTGCTTTCATGTATGTGTGAAGCTAAGCCGCTTTCCTAGTATACTTTTATCTTTCAATGTATAGCATTGATTCATTATATCCAAACATCTATACCATTATAAAAACAACAACAAGAACAATGGTAATGCACGTGCATGCAGCTTATATAGTGTAACGTGCATATCGAAGATCTTGCAAGACATTACATCTTCTACCCTGTCTATATGACTTTTAAAACAAAGGAAGGTAAATATTCAATATGATTAAGATAAAAACTAGTACACTATTACTTACTTTTCTCTTTCTTCTCATCCTTGGGTGAAGAGATGCTACTGGTCGCAGCTCTATTTGTATCACTACATTTCGATTCCAAGCCGGCAATCAGATTGACTTACTTACATCTTTGCTGTCATTGCCGCTACAGTAACCATCATGATCATCTATAGAAAAGCTCGCCAAAAGACCTTGTGCAACAGGGCCAACATCATCGTGATATCATTTACTTTATAGACATTGAACAGTGCACATCGTATCTGTACACAGGTAGCACATTGCTTTAAAAGAAAAACATGTTTGCCTCTTTCGTGGATCGAACACACGACCTTTTAATTTACAGTCAAACGTGCTTAACCCTGAGCTATGGCGAATTCGTGAGAATACTGTATATTTAGTAACATATATTATGATACAAAATAGCGTATTTGAACGACCCTCTAACTGTTTCAATATATACTCCATCATCTCGCACATGTAAATAACCATGCATGGTGAAATATTATTTATTATCAATTTAACGAAGATTCCGTCTCAAAACCTTATATTAGCCTCGATTTTTTATTTAATGGATGATACTTTTGTGCGGGTGTGTGCTATAGTTATTACTTAATGACTATTTAGAGTTAGAAATGCTACTAAATACCAACAAGATTCCGTGGTGCAGTGGTAAAACCTTCATGTTACAAAGGAAACTGCAATGTCGCCGGTTCAAATCCCGCGCAATTCTTGTTTGTATTAAATATATTCGGAAGCCGTATGTTATCGATGTTACATGCATGAATGCTTGATATTTTACGCATTGATTTCTGACCGTCTTTTTGGCCGTGCGTCGAATTGAAACTACTTCGCCCGTGACTTATTCATATTCATGAGTTAGTATCCGTGTAAGTCTAGGGGCGGTAGCTTTAAGTATTATGTATTATGAAGTCCACGTTTATCTTGCCTTCCTCTGTCCCGTGTGGTTCCGGGGGCCCCGTTTGGTTACGGGGCAAAGAATAGGGCCACTGCAGAGCCCGTTGGAGGGAAGGCAGAGGGGTATAACCCCCCGAATTCATGTTCATTTTATCATTTTTTGTTCATGCTCATTAAAGGTCTTCAACATGTCCCCTGCATTATTTCAGGTGCCATCTCACTCATATCACTAGAGCAGTGGCAGAAAAACAATAAAGCGGCTCCAGCGTAAATGGAGTGACTACAATATAATTTGCAGCAACTCTGCAGTTCAGGGTGAGAAGGTTCTAGGCCCGTTCTCCATATTTTATCTCGATGTATATGGAGGATGAGCCTGGCATGGTCATTCCTGTTAGGCGCCATATAACCTTGCATGTGTTGGTGCGCCTTAAAATCCCAATTCAATTCAATTGCCTTCCTCTAATTACTATTCTGTGAATTCCGTCATCTTACTGAATATTCAACGGTTAAATGAAAAGTATCATGTATTGCTTTCTTCTTTGCAATGTTTGTGTATATGTTGTATTATAACTATACAAAATACAAAATTAATGCTCAACACTAGTTTCTACCAAACATTAATAGATCTACTGCTTTCATGTATGTGTGAAGCTAAGCCGCTTTCCTAGTATACTTTTATCTTTCAATGTATAGCATTGATTCATTATATCCAAACATCTATACCATTATAAAAACAACAACAAGAACAATGGTAATGCACGTGCATGCAGCTTATATAGTGTAACGTGCATATCGAAGATCTTGCAAGACATTACATCTTCTACCCTGTCTATATGACTTTTAAAACAAAGGAAGGTAAATATTCAATATGATTAAGATAAAAACTAGTACACTATTACTTACTTTTCTCTTTCTTCTCATCCTTGGGTGAAGAGATGCTACTGGTCGCAGCTCTATTTGTATCACTACATTTCGATGTAAGACGTTTTCGACTGCCTAAAAGTACACCTTCAAAAACCTGCAACAATCATATTGTATTACTGACACTCAAACTTATTTATAGTTTGTATAACTCATTTGTATCCAGCACATTGGTTGATGGACGGATTACTTTTGCTTCAAAGTGTGGTCTTAATAAATGAACACGTGATGATAGTATGAGACTCGATGTAAACATTAATGGTATCACATAAACTGACTTCTGGGAGTGTAGTAAAGCCATGGCATACATATCATAAACGTAAAATGGCCGCCGAGAGCAAATAGCATTATATCTGAAGAAGAACTGGAAATAATGTTAAAAATAATAACAGATCAAGTTAAGGGCGCTTTAAAAGAATAACCGTTACGTGTTTTAAAGTACGCGCCCCAAACTGTTTGTCTTCTTCCTCATTCATACCATCAGATTTTCTACTTCATATTTTATTTCCCGTCTTACTATCAGAGGATCTTACACCTCCATCCACCCTGTAATCACTGGTACATCGTCCCCTTTGTAATATTTGCTACGTTCTATGATCATAAACACGTGCTATAATACTCATCAGCAGAGAAATTAGTATCGTTGCATTGATTAAAGTTGATTAAGCGATGCTCGGCGTTTTTCTTTTTAAAAGCTTCTTGTCCGTGCTATCTAAAGTTGTCAAGAGGCCAACATGTTTTGTTTTTACTTCTATAATAAAAATCACATTAAATGGATTCCGTGTGGTAGTATATACTGTTAAGTGCTACCATGTACAATTACAATGTGAAAAATAAAAGAAATGTTCACTGCTACATTTAACAAATATACTGAAAGGAAAAAGAAACGCATACTCACAAAATTGCCTATACTAAACTATTATATACACCTAATTTCACATAATATTCCAGATATATCTCAACGTGTTTTGTACAAAAGGGGCTATAAATAATTACAGAAAGGACAACTCTGTCATGTAGTAGACCTTTTAATCAGAGTTTACTTTGTTTCACGAAATTCATACATGTTGAAGTTTCGCTTGAAAAAGTCAAGCAATTTCAGTATTGTGTTTAATTTTTAGAGATTGCAACGTTTAAAGCCTACGTTTGCTCACCTGCTTGAGTTAAATGCGCATTCTGTCGATTATGAAACTTTAACGGGGTAACTATTGGTGTGTTCGGTGCTGTTTAAACCTTCTTTCCGAAAGGATAGGCCTAATGTCGCCCTGTACCATTCGATTAGCAGTAGCATGTTAAACATACACTATATAGCGGAAATACCTATTATGCGGTTATTTTTCTTTCAGTATATTATACTATTGCGTGCTATATGGAACACCGAAAGTTTACCGTGTCCAGTTATGAAAACCATTACACAGACGTCTGCCAAAGGTAGTAAATAACTTAACATCAATGACGCTATATGTGTTGGTATGTGACATTATGAGTAACGTGCAATTGAATGTCATATTCGTGTTAATTTATTATTGAATTTATTAAATGATGTGGCAACAATAACATGATGCTTGGCAAAGTATCGCATCATATCATATTTGCAAACTCGTGTTATGAACAAGCACTCATAAAAGATCCATGTACACTATTGTATTAGTTTGTTTTTAATACGGGTGCTAGCGTGTCACAGTGGAGAGCCCGGTGTCTTGAAACTGGAGGACCCGGGTTCAAGCCTCACAAGTGCCATTGAAGTTCTTGGTGTATTCTTGGGCAAGATACTCTACTTCAATCTCCTCTGACGGATGAGGGGTAAACCGGGCGGTTTGTGTATCGGAGACTATCCTCAGAGCACATTTGATAATAATAGAAATGCATTCGATAGTAAGAATAGGACAAGTTCCTGGATTCGCATTTATCCCTACATCTCTCCGAGATGGCTATGATATACCTGTAATGTGTTGATGAGCCGTTGCGCAACATGTTATTCAAGTTAATTGTTTTATACATGTTTATCTTATGATTAGTGACTGTAGTTTATCCTGAAAACATATCACGACAATAATCATTGGACGAGGTACATTGAACAGGCTTGAATTGTACATTTGTTCATGTTATGTTTGTAACATAACCCACATTATTTTCGTTCTTTTGCCATTTCTATAAGACATAAAACAACTATTTCTTTATAGATTTTATTTAAATGAAGAGCACGCAGAAAGTAGTAAATATTTAAAAGGTATACCCTTTTAAAATACCAAAATGGAAAAAATGCGAATTTCAACACGGAGAGATGAAATAAAAAATTCAAGTTTTAACCTACCTTTAGCTTATCTCGTAATTCCCAAACCGATGTTTGGACTAAATAACCATCAAAATAACCATTTACAATGGTATTGAAAGACAGGGTTTTGTCCGTAACCTTTGCCATCATGTATATACAGCACATGATGATACAATCGAGGTGACGGTCCTTCAGTAGCTCCGTGTGACTGGTGATCAGATGCTCTACACACGCCCATATCTTCTGGATGAGGTCATCATCGTATATGTCTAGATTATCACACAATTTACGTAAACTTACGTTGGCTAGGTGATATACCTAATGAGTCAAAGATGAACAATAAATAAATATACAAGTTAACATAAAATATGAACACGACACATCTAATGGGGAAGTAAATATGATTGTTTTACCACAAATCTTTGAATGGGAGGGTGGGAAATGAGAAATGAAATGCAGTAGTCATATATTATTATTTCCGGAATACTATCCAATGAAGTGCATATATAGAGAATATGTGTTTGCTTGGAGTGAATATAGGACTTATTTTCATCGAGTAGTTTATGACCTGCCGATCAACAAATATTCTTTTAGTTAAATAGTCGCATCCCGGCAACTGAATCGCATAATTAACATATAATACCTTTTATCACTTTTGAGATGAACTAATAACAGTTATTTACCCCAAATAGTAAAACAAATGTATTTCATGCATGTTTCTGCATAAACTTATTATTATAGTGTATTAAATTATAATAATAAAATGTTATTCAGAAAGAAAAATATTTTCGTTGACGTCAACGATTCAGTATGGTTAACTTTCTATTTTAAACTCGCCATAACATTTAACTGACTTAACCAATTAAAAAAATAACGAATCATTATCTTAGTTAAGTGATTTTAAATATAAATCTCGTACTAACTTCCTGAAAAAAGAAAATTGAATGGCACACAATTTCTAAAGGCTTGACCGATTTTAAAAACCTCATTTTCGTAGACATGTACACGTTTTTTTCTTAAAATGGATACCTGTGAAAATGTAACAATACCATTAAAAAATGTAAGGATTTTCCTTCAATCCTAAACTCCACTGTTTCAATAGAACGTATATAATAACATATTTTACTATCATTTATTATGTGACGAAGAATGTTTAAGCGACTATAACGTAACTTAATTATATTTATAAATTCCGTCACAAATTACAACACATTTTAAAGGTCAGAAGCAGTCATTAGACGACCCCTAGCTAAATTATATATTATAGTCGGGATGGGATGTATTGGCAGAATACAGTTACACTCAGAAAGCCGTGTAGTAAGTTGACGCTGGTTTCTCTGTGACATAACATTACAGCAAGCAATACTTTACCTTTCTGAAAAATAGGTCAAACGATCCGTCCTTGAATGGCTGTTGTTGCTGTGTCACAGATGGCTGCATGACCGTGTCAATGGCATCACTACTGGGTTGTGTGAGAGAGGACGACTTCACGGTGATATCCGGCAATGAGTATATTGGCGCTTGTGGCGTCAAAACCTTCATCTGCACCTGGTTAAACATGTATAATAGGATGTTGGTGTTACTGTCTACTGTCTGGTGTTACTGTCTAGGTAATACAAGCTTGAGATGTTCAATAACAAACAACATATATATACTCAGTTGCAAAAGAAAGTGGACATTTAGCGTTGTTTAGAATTAATTGTATAACGTTTTTTTAGAATTAAATTGATAAATTCCAAAATGAATATGCCGTGTTTGGTACCAAAGTTGTATCATTCCATTGTCAATATCATGTTGTCATTTGTTTTTCAGTAGGTCGATCATTAAAGGACTGTCGCTTGATAAAGGGTGTAATGAACATTTTTCAAATTGTCCAGTTTCTTGTGCAACTGAGTATATATATGATGTAAATTGGTATATGGCTGTCTGATTGGGTGAACGGTTTATGGCCCAGTAACATAGACAGGTCAAGCGTTATACGTTATTGGACATATTGATATAAGGGTTGTATTTTCATGCACATACACACGGCTGTAATCAGTGAAGCTACTTCTGTTTGAATGTATGTGCAAAAGTGCTCCATCGCAACTTCCGAGGTAGTTTCAACACCAAATATAAAGGTAAACAAGGTGGGTGTGCTTTTTTATTCTTTGTTACTTTTTTATTTGCCTTGACATGACAAATCCTGGAATGCAGTTCTGACTGGTTATGTCAAACAAAATCTCGAAATAAGCCTAATTTGAAGCCAGGGCATTATAGGGTCATTATAGCCCTTTCGAATTTTGCAGTATTTTCTCAATTTGATCGTCGCCACCGAGTTTTTCCCCATTTGTTTGCCTGTTTACGCTACATATCGACATGAACATGTCAAATATCAACCAGTTGGTGTCCGTATATTGTCTGTTGAGAAACACCGCGAACGTTTTAGTGTGGAGAAATATGCGATTTCTTATGGAAACAGCACCAATGACAACTGATGAGGATGTCTTTTTACCACTGCGTACGATATTCTTCTTCTTTTGAGACAATTTACATGCCTAAAGCATGACAAGCTAGCTTATTTACTGCTAACATGATTCATTACTGAGTAGCTCTAGTATATACATTGGAGGCTCGATTACAATAATTAGTCTTATATTTAATATTATCTAGTGTAGAGCTATATAAATCCGTAGTATTTTGTTTTTACGAGAAAAACAACCGTAAAAACAAAATACATAGTAACACTATAGCTATACGTAATACAGAACTTTGTTGATAGTTCTTTTTTGTTTTAAAGGAATATAAACACAAATAATGAAAAATTGCATGTATGTTTTTAATATGCAATAAATAACACACATATAAATTATAGCTGATTCTAGTAATTTCTAAATTATTGTTTACATCATGTGATACATCATATGACTCATTCAAGGTTATTGGAATATTCGAAAGCTGAGGCATCATCTGATAATATGAATGTTATTTAAAAATACATTGTTTTAACTTATCTCACTAAATATTCATAACGTGACATGCGATGACAGTATAAATACAGCCTTTTGGATGAATGTTATTTAAAAATACATTGTTTTAACTTATCTCACTAAATATTCATAACGTGACATGCGATGACAGTATAAATACAGCCTTTTGGAGGCTGTTGTATGGTTTTCTGTAGTTAGTATTAAAAATGAGTATAAATTCAGTATAAAGTGAAATTATTGGATGCTATGAATTAAAATATATTGTGAGAGGATAACACATATTGTGCTCATCTATCATAAAAGTGACTGTATTATTTGGAAATTTCAACTCAAGACTTTTATGCTCTTAAGATTTTTATGGAATAAATAAATACTTGTAATTGTTTGATAGTACACGGACCTAAAAACAAATTATAAGGTCTGTGGATATTGATTAAAGGGACACTCTCTGTAAGTAAGCAGATATTGAGCATAACCAAATAACTGTCTGATTTTTATTCAGTGAAATTTATACAGGAAAACATGAGTATAGACCCAAGTAAGTCTGTCGTAATATATATTTGTGAGCTTGAAAAAAAAAAGTTTTATTTTGTTTGTTTGTAAATACTGCGGGTCCTACAGTATTTAAATGTGTTGATGATCACGTGAAGTCACAGCGCATTAGGTTTTCTATATAATATATTTTGCGTAATATAACTGGCTCGCTTAGCTCAGACGGTAGAGCAGTCGACATAAATTGCGCGCTCACTATTATTACCCGTGAGTGTCATTTTAGTTTGGGCTGCGAGTTCAAACTCGAAAAGTGATACTCTTTTTGTTTGTACTGCTATTGAATTCTGTCAAACAATCTTGTTTTTATTTAGTAAATATTCAATAATGGTAAGCGTTTAATGTTTGTCAATGTAATTAATTCGTGTTTTATAACCTGAAAGTTACGGACATTGTCCCTTTAAGAAGAATATATTAACACACTTTTAAACGCACGAAATACATTTCAGCAGTGTCTTATTCAGCTGTAATCTTTAACTGAAAAGCTCTAAATACGGTGATTTGGATAACTACCGAACGCTCCTGATATTCCGGATTTTATTTGAATATTTTGCGGGTCTGTATACTTAGCATTGCGCACGTCAAATAACGTGTATTTTTATGCCCTCGAAAAATATTTTGGGGGCATATAGTAATCGCACCGTCCGTCTGTTCGTCTGTCCGGATTATGTCTGTCTATCCGTCATTCCGCAGTTCGTGTCCGGACTTTACCTTCAAAACCCCTGCATGGATTTTTCATTAACTCGGCACAACTGATCACCATAACAAAAAGATGTGTCGCGCGCAAAACCCAGGTCCGTACCTCAAAGGTCAAGGTCACACTTGAAGTTCATAGGTCAAAAACAGGTACGCAATTTCGTGTCCGGACCATAACGTCACAACCCCGGAAGGGATTTTTAAATTACTTGGCACAAGTGATCACCATAACAAGACTATGTGCCACGCGCAAAACTCAGGTCTGTACTTTAAAGGTCAAGGTCACACTTGAGGTTCATAGGTCAAAAACAGGTACGCAATTGTGTGTCCGGACCGTAACGACACAACCCCTGCATGGATTTTTAAATAACTTGGCACAAGTGATCACCATAACAAGATGATGTGTCGCGCGCAAAACCCAGATCCGTACCTCAAAGGTCAAGGTTAACTTGAAGTTTATAGGTCAAAAACAGGTACGTAATTTCGTGTCCGGACCGTAACGTCACAACCCCTGCAGGGATTACTTGGCAAAAGTGATCACCATAACAAGACGATGTGTCGCGCGCAAAACCAAGGTCTGTACCTTAAAGGTCAAGGTCACACTTGAAGTTCATAGGTCAAAAACAGGTAGGCAATTTTGTGTCCGGACCGTAACGTCACAACCCCTGCAGGGATTTTTAAATAACTTGGCACAAGTGATCACCATAACAAGACGATGTGTCGCGCGCAAAACCCAGGTCCCTACCTCAAAGGTCAAGGTCACACTTGCAGTTCATAAGTCAAAAACAGGTACGCAATTCCGTATCCGGACCGTAACGTCACAACCCCTCAGGGATTTTTCAATTTGCACCATCGCAAATTCCCACGCGTTTCATTTGAGACGCAGTTTATAACAAGTTATTACTCCTGTTGAATACCTTCGTGTAACAAAATGTGTGCATATTTACTTAGAGATTTTAACTGTGTTTGTCGAGGCCTCATTTTCCCTGATTTTGAATAGGAATGTTGATAGAATTTTGCCAAGCGCATCACTTTTTATCGATGCCTTTATCTAATAAATGATATGTTACTAGTTGTTTTGGCGTTTATTTCATCAAAATCCATCAACTATTAAGAAAGTTATGATTTTACAAGCTGTGTATTATGAGTAAATTTGCCAGTATTTACCAGTACGGGCCTAATAAATGTAGAGAATTCTTATTACGACACTACGTGCAGTCCGAGCAGTCCAAGTAACATGACATTTGCATGGATGGCGGGTTTCATCAGGTATCCGTGTCGAGAATGTACATATGGGTGTCGAAATCGTAAGAACTTGTCACAGGATCGCAAGCCATTATCCAGAATAGTCAGTGGCCAATATTATTACGGCAAAGGGTAAGTCGAATCTATTTTATCTGTTGTAAATTGTTGTTCTGAAGTAAATATCTGCCGGTAAAAGCCGTAGATAGTTAGCAGGATATTGTCTTTAATTCACGTACGTTTTCAAACGTCAGAATATTTTAGCAAGTATGCTCTGATAAGATTATCGGGGCATATATTTACATTATTGATAATGCCAGTTGTTCTGTAGGTAGTAAACGGAATACGCGATTCAGATTGTAGGTACTTTTCTACGGAGGAGTCTAACTGTCATTACATTATTGCATAAACGGCTATTGTTTATTGTGCAGTATAATCTCTTTGAGGTTGGTTTTCATATTGTCATTGTTATTCAATCACTCTGAGGTCGCTGTACCAGTATAGCCTAATGTGTAAACGAGATGTAAAACCAGTTATTCATTCAGTCTATGGTTGAATTATTATGTTGTAAGTTTTGCGTTACATTTAGAAATGTGAGATTTCATTGTCGATAAATTACATCTGTAATTGTTTCACACTTTTGTTAAAGTTAAGCATAATGTATATTTGAAGAAGGTTTATAATTCGGGTTTATTCATTCTGAATAAAGATTGCTTTGCAATCAGTATTAGGTATGGTAATACCTTAGCGCTATAAAATAATACATTTTATTATAACATTGTAAGACTGGGTACATATTTTGTAGCCGTAAACGATAGGAGCATACGCATACGCTAGGAGCGTAGAGCATGTAGAGAGTATCGTCGGGAGCGTGGTCTACGAGGTCGTAGGTTGGGAACACAGTCTTAGGACGCGGGAACGACATCATTCGCCATTTGGGCGACAGACCAGACGGTAGCCACGGAGACGCTAGGCAAGAGGTCCTGGTTACGCAGATAACGTCACCGGAAGTATACAGGGACTTGGGCCATCGCCGGAGAGGATCGTGCGAGTTGGCGTGGCGTATGGAGTACGTCACCGGAAGTGTACCGGGACGAATAGCAACCGCTAGGGACGGGATGCAATATAACGCGGGAGTGAAGTACCGGAAGGACTCAGCTAGATATAGCTTTGAGAGATAAGATAGCGTGTGATATAGTATAGATATATCATAAATACAGATATCAGATATTCAGTCTGATTAAAACCGAACAGTTAATCTAATGCAGTGACCATCCTTTAAAACATGATTTAAAACTTTGATATTTCTACTTTGTCATTTGTATTCTCTTGTGTATATATTCATCTTGTTGTAAATAAATTATTTAGTCTTGATTCTCTATTTAGTCTTGATTCTCCCTTGGTGAGTTGTCTCCACTTGGTCCATCTTGTAACAATTCGTCCATAATCCCGCCCCACCCACACCCCTCAAACCCACCAATCCGCAGGACCGACATGAACGTTTTAAATATTAACAGAATCGTTTGATATGTTGTGTTTGTGCATATACCAAGGTATGTACAAATTATGGACAAATAACAAGAGCAGTTTTAATGTTAATCCGATTGACCACTTGAAACCGGATATGGGTCCCTGGAGGAGGAGATAAATGTACCGTTGCTCTTTCACGCCGTAAACAGGTGAGCACATCATACACCAACTTTTGTTGAATTTAAGAGGATTTATGGTAACGGACAGATGGACGGACATCTCTACAAATGTAGTTTTAGTTTAGGAACACCAGAATAGCTACATGAGGTACATCAGACTTTAGCAAGCAATTGTATTGAGTATTTCTGTCTTAAACCACACTTCCCACCAGTAAACAGGCGACAGATAGACGGACAACCGGAGGCGTTAACATATCCCATTAACTCTTTTTTGAAAAAGTGGGGATATTTATAAATACCCGTTTACCTGTGTTAGTAGGCACGCGGCTTAAAATATACGTTTTTCTTGGTCATGTGTGTACCGCGAGAGATACAAAACTTCATTATAAAAACTGCGTTTACAGAATCACCAGTCGATCATCCTGCGTGATTATTTAGAATTTTGAAGGCGATCAGATGGGGTTTTATTTCGGCATTCACCGACTCACCTGCCGATCGTCATCTACGATCACCTTTTGGAATGCATCCATATGTTGTGTTGCGGTCAAATGATCGGATATGGTGGCAATTTCTTCATTGGCGAATATGAAATTTGATGATGGCAAGATTGTAAAATGTATTACTTTGAAAAGTAACTCTCTAAAATTACAAGTTGTATTGTTCGTACTTTTTGTTTTAAAATGTCCACATCTTAAATTTAAACATGTACTAAAATTAAAATAGTTTATGAAATTAAAAACCGATAAGGTCGCTTTAATAGAAAATAATAAATGTTTTAATCAGGCAACACCTTTGTATCATACAACAATCTCAAAATGTAATTACAATTTGTATTATTGAACAGCAAATCTGATTTGAAATACTATACTGAAATAAAGAAAGTGTATGTAAGGTTATGATGAATCAAATACTTATACCAGTGGATGTTGCATATCTATTAAGCGCACTTCTTCACAAATTACCATTAAGATCCTTACTTGTTGCTGGTTGAATGTGAAGAGATACTTCCGCAGATGTTGGAACAACTTGGTTTCGAGATTGTATGCAGACCCACAGAGGCGAGTCACTTTTCCATGCCAGGTTTGCAAGAATACACTCCTCTATCTGAAGAATATGCCAACATTTTGAAATTTAAATTAAGATATATCAGCAAAAAAGAAAACTTTACTCGCTTTCTCTTGGAGATTTTTTCCAATTTGGTATTTATTGACGCTTATTTGAGATCTGCTCATCCAGGAGGCATAATCATTTTTCTTTTCCTTAATGGATAGTTATGTTTTGACTAACGTAAACGATTTGTCAGTAGCACTTGTTAGGAAATGGGACAATTTCCCTACGCCCTTATCCAATCCTACTTTAATTCACTGCGACGTCGAATTGTTACATTAAATCAAGCTCGTCGTGGGCACAATCGTTATTAATACATTTTAAACAAAATAAAACTAAACATCCATTAAATAAATGAACAAAAATATGAGTATGCCTCCTTCATGAGTAAACATCAAATTCCGGAGAATGCTTTTTTTTTTGCTGAATGTATTTATTTTATATCGTAACTTTAAGTGTCCCCGCTCCACCGGCCCCAAGGTCGTATTTATCACTCCAAGTGATAAATACCATTTGTAGTTTGACGCACTAAATAGAAGTTCTAGTGATTGGGAAAATGGTCTCATTCCTCATCTGCTTTACATGACAGCTAAATCCAGTATTTTAGTATACAGGTATGTTTACATCGGCTTACATGGGTAAGGTGTGCCAACGCAACAGCGTCTATAATCGCTACCTCCCTCAAGATATCGACCACCGTGTAGAAGTGATACGGCTTCATTTCAAATATGTCCAATATCCATGGAAACGTTATTTCGTATCTGTAATGCAAAATATGCATGTCGGGTTAACAAATGGATTTCAATGGCACATGAACCGTTATCGTTGGACAGAAATGCCCTGAACATGCCACAACACAATCCTTTGCAAAATAAAAGCAGATGTCAATTAGCTTTGTACATATTCGTCGAAAGAATTTAATTGTTGTTTAAAAGCTCATATTTAAGTCATGTCCCAGTGAGAGGATACACAGCTGTCTAGTATCCTACTTTTACTAGCAAGTGTACAAGCTGGCTCGGATAAAAAACTGAGAGAATTGATTTCTCCCTCAATTAATGAGAAATATGAAGAACTAAGAGAAAAGTGAAAGATTCGATTGAATAGAATTACACACTTTTTTCTTTTAATGACGGTAAAAAAATTAATGAATGTATAAGTAACCACCAATTATTTACATACACTTCTCAAAACTGCTAACTACACCGCTTCGTTTTGGGTTATATATATCGATGGGTTGAATGTTTTTCAATAAAATAAAAAGGAAATACCAATTCAATCATTTTTACATCATTTCATTTTATTTTTTTCATGGGCAATGCTAGAACTAAACCACAATAAGCAATTACAAACGACCCATGTAAACACTAAAGTCACACTTTTCATTTCTTGTTCATAAAAGTGTGACTTTAGTGTTTACATGGGTCGTTTGTAATTGCTTATTGTGGTTTAGTTCTAGCATTGCCCATGAAAAAAATAAAATGAAATGATGTAAAAATGATTGAATTGGTATTTCCTTTTTATTTTATTGAAAAACATTCAACCCATCGATATATATAACCCAAAACGTGAGCGGTGTAGTTAGCAGTTTTGAGAAGTGTATATCAGTATCTTCTTGGTAATGGGTTACTTATATTCCTATTAAGTTAGAAACGATTACATTCTTTAAAAGCGCTTATCTGGTAGGTTACGATACCAGCTAAATGTATAGTTCGTGCACTGTTATGACGCATTATTACTAACCAACTCTTAATTTCTTCTCATTTATTTGTGCACTGTGTACGTGTTTAACCATATGTTAGATTAGTATACATTACTCTGCCCAAATTTGGTATCCTTTGAAATACTACTATTACTATTAATGTTTAAGAATTTACTTTTTAAAAATTGTATTTCCTATACATGTATAACTGTATCTACAAACATAAGTCCCCCAGAGCATAAAACTTATTTATCCTAAGAACTTTCTTTAAGAAACTTTATTCAGACAAAATAACTGTCAAAATGTATACAATGATTCTTGAGAAGAACATGTTTACATATTTCCCTTATAATTTATATCTGTATATTTATAGTGGGGTGTGGGAGCGCATTTTTGTTCATTGATAAAACCTGTGTACAATCTTGATAGTTATGATAATAAAACATATCATTTCTGAAGAAAAAAACACAAAAATGTGTATCATGTTATTTGATAAAAAGCTGCTTGAGAATATTTCCTTATATCTTTTATATCACAATAATGCCCGTGTTAGTCGTGTCGAACACCCATTCATAGCATGTTGTAAAAGCTTGTTTGTATACACGTGTAATTCAACCGGAAACTATTTTGGTTGGTCGGGCATAGATGAATATAATGTGTAACACTATGCAAGTTGTACAAACTGAAATTACTAATGTATTTCCTATGAATTCATCAAAAACGTACCATTGGTTTCTTCAGAAACCACAAAGAATTACATCTATTAAGTGAAGTCATCGTGACTTTAACATTGCTGACGTTATGACTGACTTAATAGCTGTATTTCCGTGTGTTTCCTGAAAAAGAACACGTGTTTTAAAACTTGCTGAAAACGTTGTTTATTATTATTATTATTTAAATTATCTAACCCGTTTACATATTCAATATTTAATTAGATTCTCTCAAATGTGTAAATATGGCAATATAATCAGACTTGACGTCTCCTAAGCCCAAAACGAAGGTGACGTTTGATCTTTGTTTGCAATCTTGTCTTGTCGTTCCCTGATTGGCTTGTTCTCTTGTTGCTCTGGCTTCTGCCAAGTCATTGAGTACCTTCTTTATGGCTTTCTAGGCTATTATTTGTTTGTATTTATATATTCACGAGCATCTTTGTGTTTTTCTTATATTGCCTATTAATGCTGCCTTGTTGGTTAGATAATAGTTCATGGCGGGGATTTCTTTACAATGTCCCGTTTTATTGGGGTGACAGTAGGGTACGTGTGAGGTGTGGTGCACCCTAGAACCTGGTTTAAACCCCCATCGGCCTTTTTTGCCACTGACCGTTCTAAGACGGTAGCCTATTGTCAACCCTTGTGTGTTTGTGATGTCTTATTTTGCCTTTTATTCATTTGTATATATAGTTATTCTTTGTTTCTGTGTGTGTTTGCGGTGGACTGTCGTCCTAGAATGCTACTTTTCCTGTTCGATTTTTATATCTCAGTATATTTGACATGTAAACAGTTTGCATTGTATTTTTTGATCATTATTTTGCAAGGGATTTTTAACGTGGGTTCCTTACTTATTACATTTGTGATAAAACGTGATATTTTTGTGTATGAAATATATGTTTCAATGTCACGGAATTTGTATAAGATGAGACTTTGTCAGATGTTTGAGTTGTCAATGTTGTTTATAGCACTTATTGACCTAAAAGTATGTTAAGCAAATCGCATATCGTATACTAAATTAACCGGTATTCGGACTCGCACACAGTTTGCTCTATTACACTACACGGACTATTTTGAATATAATCAGTTACGTGCATATGGATATGTAGAGATTTTAACAAAAACAATTATAAGCCAATATGTTGATACATATCCACGTGGCAATGTTATAAGGACATCTTGATCAGTATTTAAGTCATATTCTGGAAACATAAACAAAATAAAATACACATAATTCCATGGATACACGAATATTATACAAGAATTCGCCGTATCGCAACAGGTAGTGTTAAGCGACACATGGTCATGTAGTTATCAAGTTTTGAAGTGAATGCGATTCTTTAAAGTATTTCTCAATGGGACATACTTTTTTCATCTTAAGTTCGTGCATCTATCATTAAGTGAAACAACTGCATTATATTAGCACACATTACAACATATCAATTATAAAAACAACATCATCAGTTCTACCGTATGCATTTGAACTGTTAAGACATCGTTAACGAATTAAAAAAGAAAGATAATTCATCTCCCGATATTCTAGCGGCAGTCGTTCGTTGAAGTACTGGACGGACGATAACCACAGTTTTCAACGCAACATGACAGATACAATACTTTTAAATATGTACTTCGGATGCGTTACAAAGAGAGGACATGTCAGATAAAAGAAGAAAAAAAGATGCGTTTCTATTGACATTAAATTATGCGTCAAAAGGTTTATTTTGGAACTGTACTTCTAAACCTAATGTTGCTCATCTAGATGACGATCAATTTGTTTGTGGTGGAGGCAGACCACACTCTTTTCATAGGTAGAACCAGTACTGTACATATCCCGCCATCCGTAAGAATCGACACGAGCTCCCGGTGGGATTCGAACCCGCAGCGGTGTGAGGCAAGAAGGTTTACAACGCAACGGAGTTAACCACTCTGCCACGGAGACGCTACTCGGTATGATATGATGTGTTTATTCAAAGAAGAGTCGATTAAAACAGACGGAAATATAGTTCCGTTTAAGCTGTTTAAGAGGTAAAAGTACCTTAACTGTAGCTGATGTATTACACTAAACTTGAAATACATACCTGTAATTTAAAAACTGAAATAGTTTTATCTCGAGACAGCAGGCAAACAGTGAGCGATGGAAAACCTCATCCAAGACCTGCAATACAAACATCATTCACATTGTTATTGCTAATATATCGAGGGTTGTAAGGCAAAAGATATTGGTACCACTGTTGGCAACATCGACATTTTTATGTTGTTTAGTTCCTATGTATGTGTTCTTTCTATGGTAAAACATCTGTCAATAATGTTAATCAGTAAATGATTAAACAATGCAAAAGTATAAAGTACCAAGTACTTACAGATAATATTGATCCAAGCAGAAGGTACCAAATAACTTAAACACCTTCTACCAGCCGCAGTTTACACTGTAAATTGCTACAGTATTGGAAATATGGTCATCTATACAAATATTATATATAACAAAGAAAAGAAACGGGTAAAATCAATTTCAGATTTAAATAAAATTATTAACATTTTCCATGAACCTTATATCAGTTAAAAAATGGTACTTGGTCAGTGCTTTTTGCTTTACAGCACTCGATATTATTGTGATACATGTGGGGGAAACCCGCAGTCAGATTGTGGCCTCGTCTCTTCATACTGTATTCAGAATTTGCCAAATATTAAATGCATCAAACAACAGTTTTTAGAAAGTGACACTCAGAAATGGTATGCGAATCAATTCTCGCTAACGTTGAACATGCAAGAAAGCTGTTAAAGTGCATCTCATGGGAAAACAGTTATAATCTTATCAAGAAGAATTGTATGTACTACTTTGTATGGATCCTACAGTAAACTTAATATTTCCGAATTTAATGACAACTTGAAACTTCAGTGAAATTATTTTGCCAATCATTCAGTCGGGTTCAAGTGTCAGCGCCGCCACTCAGTTTTGTTGGTGTGTTCTTGGGCAATACACTTAACCTTTATAATCCATATAACTAGTTTACATTTGTGTACGTATCTAGATTTAATGCACTCCACATTGGTGTTATAAAAAGCACATGTGTATTTCAGGGTTACTACAGTTATATCACACAACCAAATCATTTTCTCGAAAACAGTCATGGCATAAGACTGTCAGAAATCAAACAACAAACAGATCAGTAAACCAACTGGAATTTATTCCGAGACAGATTAATGCAACTTGAAATTTAATTGAACAGTTTTCTTTTTATGATTATCCACAGTAACCAATGTTAAATAACACGGTAAATAACTGCACAACTGCTTGTCATAAAAGCCTACACAAAAACATGAAAGACAAGACTATTGGTTCAGCAGTTTTATTCCAAATGGGTTAATGGTGCGTTTTCATTGACCTTCGGTATATCTACAGTGTATATATGTCGTACATATACTACCTATAATACACGGGCACAGCTACTTATCTTAAGGGTTTTGTTGGTTATTGAAATATAATGATCAAAGGTAACGATGGGATCATCCTGCCTGGAGCACACGAACTTGACAATGTGATAAATAAAACAAAAGCGCTGAATATTTGTTTATATTATACAATGATAATCAGAAATTGTCACACACCCGCTCTTTTGCCCAATTGTTTGATCTTAATATTGATATATTCAAGTAATGACTAGCTATGGCTTATAAAACAATGGAATAATCAATAATATATGGTTATTATAAAATGAGCTGTCCAATATGGATTTTCAAATGTACAAGTCAATGTTGTGTTTCAAACCAGGTTGTATTGGACGAGACGACATTAGGCGGGTTTAGATGATAACATGGACGAGTACTGTAACAATACAACATCTATATTGAACGATTCACTGTATAATGATATTTTTATTATTAATCTAAATTATATAAAAAAAAGAAGATTTTTGTTTTCGTTTGCTTTAAAAGATATATTGTAAAGGATCGTACACGAGTGATTGTGTATTACTGACTTTAATAGACGAGTTGGCTGAACTAATATGGTACGATGCTCTGCCGAGATACGAGACTCTGTCGAGTATTCTACATTTTTTTCCAACGAGTTTATTGATTCAAACATACACGAATGTAAGATTATAGTATTCACATCACACCACTATGACATTAATGTTCTCAATGTTCCTTTAAGAGAAACGATGACGCCATACTGTTTTTTATATAACGTCATGCATGTTAAATGGCTGTAACGCGTTCCCATTGCAAAAAACGACACTTTAAACAAAATTTAACTTGCTTGCATGCAGTTTATAAAGACAGATTTTAGACAATAATAACTAAAGAAATTGTTATAAGTCCAGCAGGAATAGTGGCATTCACAGAATACAGTCACTCCAACAAGTATTACAAGGCAAAGGTGATTCAAAAAGTAAATCACAAACACCTGAACACATTCAATAAAACAGCACACCACAAACATATAAATGTTGACAACAGGGGTACCGCCTTGGAACGGTCAGTGGCAAAAGGGACCACCGGGGAGTTTAAACCGTTTCAAGGATGCACCAAACCACACTCTTACCCTTTCATCATCCCTAAACAACAGGACAGTGTAAATAAAAATAATCCCCGCCGAGTTGACCCTTACATTAGAGAAAGCGTAGATAGGGGCCAACCCAAGAAACATGTTTCCTATATATAACTCTATGTAACCTTTGAATATTTGACGACAACGAAAAACATAAACTTGATAGAGGCCAACAACAGGAACATTTATATGATATTTAACTAGAATGGAATATGTGGTAATATGTCGTTTGATAAATGTCCTTAAATTTGACCTAAGTGTAGCCATGGTGGCCATCATGGATGACTGGAGGCCTCAAAAACACAAATCTGATGGGGACTAACCCAAAGATCATTGTGATTAAGTTTCATCAAAAGCCTTCAAGCGGTTTCAGAGAAGATATCATTTTTAACGTTTTCCTATATAACTCTATGTAAACTTTGGCTCACTGGCGGCCATTTGGACTTGATAGAGGCTAACCAAAGGAATATGTTCGTGATATTTCTCAAGGAAAAAGGAATGGAGTAACTGGTTTCGGAGGAGATGTTGTTTTAAATTTGACATAATTTTAGCCATGGCGGCCATGTTGGATGACTGGCAGCCGCGAAAAACACAATTCTGAATGAAACTCTCCTAAAGATCATTGTAATGAAGTTTCATCAAAATCCTTCAAGCGGTTTCAGAAAAGATGTTATTTTTAGCCTTTTCCTTTATATGTCTATGTAAACTTTGGATCGCCGTGGCGGCCATTAAAGATTATTCGACGAAACCGAAAAACACAAACTTGATAAAAGTCATCCCAAGGAACATGTTTATGAAATTTCACAAGAATGGAATAAGTGGTTTCGGAGAGGTCGTTTGTCACTTCCTTAAATTTGACAGAGTTTTAGACATGGCGGCCATCTTGGATGACTGGCGGCCGCGAAAAAAACAAATCTGAGTGGGATTATCCCAAATATCATTGTGATTAAGTTTTATCAAAATCCTTTAAGCGGTTTCAGAGAAGATGTCAGTTTTAACGTTTTCCTATATAACTTTATGTAACATGTGGGTCGCTGTGGCGGCCATTTTGATTATTCGACGATAACGAAAAGCACAAACGTGATAGAGTCTAACCCTAGGAACATGTTTATGATATTTCACAAGGATGGAATAAGTGGTTTTGGAGGAGATGTTGTTTGAAATTTCCTTAAGTTTGACCTAATTTTAGCCATGGTGGCCATCTTGGATGACTGGCAGCCGCGAAAAACATAATTCTGAGTGTGACTATTCCAAAGATCATTGTAATGAAGTTTCATCAAAATCCTTCAAGCGGTTTCAGAGAAGATGTTATTTTTAGCCTTGTCCTATATAACACTATGTAAAATTTGGATCGCTTGATTATTCGACGATAACGAAAATCACAAATTTTATAGAGGCTAACCCAAGGAACATGTTTATGATATTTCACAATAATGGAATAAGTCGTTTCGAAGATGTCGTTTGAAATTTCCTTAAATTTAACATAGTTTTAGACATGGCGACCATCTTGGATGACTGGCGGCCGCGAAAATGTCATCAAAATCCTTGAACGGGTTTCAGAGAAGATGTCATTTTTAACCTTTCCTATATAACTCTATGTAAATTTGGATCGCCGTGGTGGCCATTCTGATTATTCGACGATAAAGAAAAACACAAACATGATAGCGGCCAACACAAGGAACATGTACAAGATATTTCACAAGAATGAAATAAGTGGTTTTGGAGATGTCGTTTGAAATTTCCTTAAATTTGACCTACTTTTAGCCATGGCGGCCATTTTGGATGACTGACAGCCGCAAAAAACACAAATCTGAGAGGGACTATCCCAAAGATCATTTTGATATAGGTTTCAACAAAATCCTTTAGGCGGTTTCAGAGAAGATGTCATTTTTAATGTTTTCCTATATAACTCTATGTAATCTTTGGGTCGCTGTGGTGGCCATTTTGATTATTCGACGATAACGAAAAACACAAACTTGATAGAGGCCAACCAAAGGAACATGTTTATGATATTTTACAAGAATGGAATAAGTGGTTTCGGAGGAGATGTCGTTTGAAATTTGACCTCATTGTAGCCATGGTGGCCATATTGGATGACTGGCGGCCGCGAAAAACAAAAATCTGAGGGGGACTATCCTAAAGATCATTGTAATTCGGTAATTGTGTATTCGACGATAACGAAAAACACAAGCCAACCCAGGGAACATGTTTTTGGTATTTCACAATAACGGAATTAGTGGTTTCCGAGGAGATGTCGTTTGAAAATTCCTTAAATTTCACCTAATTTTAGCTATGGCGGCCATCTTGGCTGACTGGCGGCCAGAAAAACATAAATCTGAGAGGGTCCCTCCCAAGTAACATTGTGATGAAGTTTCATTAAAATCCTTCAAGCGGTTTCAGAGGAGATATCGATTTTATAAAATTGCTAACAGACGGACGGACAGACAGACAGACGGACGTCGGACGAAAAGTGATCGCATAAGCTCGCCTTGCCTTTGGCCAGTAGAGCTAAACATAAGTTAACGTAAGAAGCTAATCTCATATGTACTCGATGACTTGTCCGAAGTCAGAGCATCGATGGGAAAATCGTTAAGGGCACTACAAAATGGAGTGAAGGACATCAATCAAACGGTTCCCACCTTACAGGATTTAGGAACACGTTGTCATAGAGACCACCGCCCTTCCGGTCGTTGCACAATCAAAAAGGAAAGCATAGTTGCAAACTGTAGAAGGGTCCACAACTAAGCATGTAGTGCGCCGCAGATTACTTCGGTCGTAACCTTTGTTTATAAATTTTCTAATAATTTTAATAAATAACTCATGAAAATTATCACGACCGATAATCTTCCTAAGTTTGTAAATCACATCTCCATGAAAGACGGGTTATGATAAACCTTGTCGCAGAAGTGTTTCAAAATTGCTATTATATTTGTCAGGCAGATTAGTGTTACGATAATACAGCATTAAAGTCTATTTGTATGTCTGGACGAGCAATTCATTCGATACTACTCAATTTGTTTCGCTTCTATTTTATCAGCGATGTTGTAGTCATTGTTTCAAATTTGTATTCAATACATCTGTATTGGATTCCTTTAGTGTATGCCAAATCTCTACATGCATATTCAATGGTTCATATTTGTATTCACTATATCTAAATTGATTTTAGAAGATGGTATACAGGAGGTATTTTATTAATTAACGACCTTTTAAACACGAATGGAAACCTTTTTACCTACAGAGAATTCACGGATCAGTATGATATTAGGTCTAATTTCTTAGAATATGAAGGTCTTATTACTGCTATAAGAAACTACTTGGCTAAATTAAATTTTGCTCATCTACCCAGCAATAGCCCAAAATCTTTACGCCCTCTTACCATATCACTAATTCAAAAGCACAGTAAAGGATGTAGACTCATTTATGATGTGTTAATTACAAAAAACATTTACCCCAAGTCATTAATAAAATGGAAAAATGAAGTTAAAACTGTACCTAATTATAAATTTGAATCAATATATGCAATACCATTCAAAATAAAGAAAGACCCTAAACTACTGTGGTTACTATACTGAATCAACCACAGAATTTTGGGAACTAAATATTTATTGACTAAAATGAATATTCTAGATAACAATGTTTGCAGCTTTTGCAATATTTTACCTGAAACCATTCATTACCTATTTTGGAATTGTGAAGTTGTAAAACAGTTTTGGTTAGACCTTGCAGAATACATCAGGCATAAATGTAATACAAGGCTGACACTTTGGTCAGAAACAGATATTCTATTTGGAAATAATAAATTTGGTAACATTTTGAGCAAAATACTCCTGCAGGCCAAATTTTTCATTTATCAACAAAAAATGCAATTACAAATCCCATTGTCAATTTTTTTTAAAAAACATATTATATCTTTATAAAAAGTGGAAAAGTGGATAGCATATACAAATTTAAAAGTTGCACGATTTGAAGCCATGTGGAGTCGATATATAAACATAGGTAAAATAGGCCTATAGATACAGCATTACTTGATTTTAATAAACTTCAATGAAATACCCCAAAATGCAGGGACACCACACAATCGACATAGTAAAACACTATTGTCTACTTCTAAACCTTTTTTCTTTACAATTTTCTCCTTTTTTTGATGTATATATTTAAGTTCTAGAAATTGTTTTGTATTAAACTTTTTTCTTTTTTTTTCCCCAAAAAAAAAGTAATCCATACGTATCCGTACAGTAGACAAATGCTAAATGCCTACAATACCCAAGGAAAATCATATGTGTATATATGTGTAAATAATATGTGTATACGGGTGAGTGTGGTATATGATGTGTATCTGCAAAAATGGGTATATATTTGAGAAAATACTGATACATGTGTGTATATATATAGGAAATACAAAATGTCGCATACTTGAAATGAAGCTGATACATGTATATAAGTGAAATATACAATAATGCATATTTGATAATATATTGCTGCAGGTCTGTATAAAATACATATATGGTGCATATTTGATATTGGTGCATATTTATACATAAAATACCTAATGTGCATATTCGATAGTATACAGAATTATATTATACGAACCATATAAATGTGCTGAGAGAAAAAAAAGATTAGCAAGTAAATTGGTTGGCAAATTCATTTGCACATACTCTAGGCCATGCGTGGCAGTCATTAACAATATAATTAACATAAGGAGCAGATATATGCAGACATTGTGTTTGAAACGATATCTGAGTTGAAAAAAAATAACACGTTTTAATCTACCTGCTTCACAGATATTATAATTTAGTCTTTATTTCAATGTAAAGGGATGTACTTTCAATTATTTTTAAAAAAAAAAAATTGATACATATAAAATGACAAGGTTTAGTATCCATTGAGTTTGTGTGTTTTTTATAACTTGAAACCTAGAACTGTTATTTAGTGACGTTTTACCATGTTCTTTAATATATATCATATTGAAATATGAAATACGCGGTTTTAAGTAAATGGGAGATAACTCCGATCACAACAAATCAGTGAAAGAGAAGATCACCCTATGGCATGCAAATGTTTTAAAATATTTCACATTATAAAATAGCATTTAATCTCTTTAAGCTAAAAGTACATTAAAGCTTGCTGAACTTATTATTTTATTATTTTTTTCAGTATATATGCATAATTGAAAATATACAAATGCATATCTTTACATAAAATGCATGAATACATGATTTAACATTTCTCTTCTCCAGTAATCTGTTTGCAGAGTAACATCATATTATTATTGTTATATGTATATTTACACAATAAGAATGTAGTGAGTTACACGTTTATCAAAAATGAATATATACATTTTGCATGATATCGATAAATAATAATATTTATATATATATATGTTCTGTATGAATATGTTATGGAAGCTTCAGAAAAAAAAAAATTAAAACAAAAAAAAATATCTAAATTGATTTAATATTTTAAAGGTGCTGTAATAATTGTATCAAATTATGTTCACGCAAACTCTCTACATTTGTATTCCATATTTTAAATTTACATTACAAATAGTAGAAGTAGAAGTATTAGTATTAGTAGTAGTAGTAGTAGCAGTAGTAGTAGTAATAGTAATAGTAGTAGCGGTAGTAGTAGTAGTAGTGGTAATAGTAGAAGTAGTAGTTGTAGTAGTAGTAGTAGTAATTGTAATTTTAGTAGTAGCAATAGTAGTAGAAGTAGTAGTAGTAGTAGTAGCAGTAGTAGTAGAGGTAGAAGTAGTAGTAGTAGCAGCAGCAGCAGCAGCAGAAGTAGTAGTAGTAGTAGTAGTAGCAGTAGTAGCAGTAGTAGAAGTAGTAGAAGTAGTAGTAGCAGCAGCAGCAGCAGCAGCAGTAGTAGTAGTAATAGTAGAGGCAAGCAGCAGCGGTAGTAATACTGGAGTAGAAGGAATCAGTAGACACAATAGAAATAGCCCTAGCAACAAAGTAGTGATATTACAGTAGCATCATCACCAGTACTAGAAGTGGTAGTGATACGTAGTAGGCATATAGGTATAGCAACATCAGTCGCAGCTGCATCTTTAGTAGTAATAACAAAAATGCATTTTAATTGCAACTACTACTACTACTACTGCTGCTGCGGCGGCTGCTGCTGGTATTACGAGATCACGTCTAATACTGCTGATATTACTAATATACAATTTGTGTTTATGGTTAACAAAAGCATTCGGGAGCATGCTCTACTCTTACTAACTAATACATTCTTTAAGGTTCTTTAACGCACTGTGATGATAAACCCTGATACACTGGTCCGCCCGCTTTACGTTCCCAGTCAACGATCGGGGCTCAGGAAAATGGTCATGCCCAAGAACAAGCCGACGAAACTTAGTAACTCCAGCGAAACTCAAACCCGCGACTTCCAGCACTCCACTTCAAGACTCCATATTAATAGTCAACTCATTGTTTTAGACCTTGCCCCATATTACCCATACTGTTATTACACAATACAAATGATCTGCATCATTACTGAATACAAATGACGAACGTGAATCCAATATGGCGTTATTGCCTACAGTTATGACATTATTAAATACAAATAGGAACTAGTTGCAGTTTTCTTTAGGAAAACCTACAACATTCCAGCACAGGTAGATGAATTAAATATCATTATAAGTTATTTAGATTCTAAGGAACATGTATTTGCAATGTCATTAGGCTGTTTCGAAGCAAGGTAAATAAGTTGTTCTTTACGTGGTCCTGCCTTAACTCCATTACGCGATGGTAAAACTAATATTAAAGGATTTTATAACGGATATTTCGACAATAAAACACATGTAAAGACATGTTTTACTGAAATAATGCGACAACCTGTTAAAATTACCTATTACATTGTAAATGTTTTAATTTTACAATATGCAAACTTTGTAAGCCGAAATAAAGGTTTTACTTCATACCCCAGCCAACCCAGTTTTCGTTTCTTGGAGAAGTGGTTGGATGTGGTATGAAATTTAATACTCGGACCACGTAATGTATCAAGTTACATATACACCCTGAAAACATGTATTGGACTCTGAAACTATTTTTCGGGTTACCGGGTTTCACGCCCTTTTATAAACACGTATATGTATATGAAGTGTTTATTTCTCTTACATGATATACTCTGGCGGGGATGTCTTTATTTACACTGTTCCGATTATTGGGATGACACTAGGATAAGAGTGAGGTTAGGTGTACCCTAGGACCTGGTTTAATCAACAGCGATCGTTTTGCTACTGACCGTTCCAGGGCGGTAGCCCTACTGTCCACCCCTTTTCTTGGTGATGTCACATACCTTGCCTCCTATCCATTACTGCTATAGTTTCTAGGCATGTTTTAGGTTGACTGTGGTCCTGGAGTGCTTCATTTCCTTTTCTGCTTTTATATTACGTTTGTGTGTATTCTTAGTACTGAAAGTTCGTCTTTTAGCTGGCTATGCGATGACTTATTGTTTGGTAAAGTTATTATGTTTTTTATCAGCAACATCTTAAACATGTTAAATTATGCAATGCCTTTCAGTTTGGGATACCATGATTATGCTTAGGTGATATAATTAAGTTACTTTTGAAGAATATCAAATATTAATGCCTATCAATAAGCACGCGCTACGTGCCTGTCATGGAGCCGATACAGGTGTTGAGGTGTCTCTCTATATCCTGATGCGGTTGTATATTGCTAGTAAATTCCGCTCTGCTTTAACTAGGTGTTTTATTTATTGTTAAGCAACTAGTTGTGTTGATAAGTTTCGACTGACGTTTTCTGTAGATTCAGAAGTACTTGTATTTGCAATAACTATGTTTGATTTATAGTTTCTCTTCTGTAGTGCAGTAGTATTTGTATTTGAAATAGCTACATTCCTACTACTGCATATTGAGTCCTCAATGAAATATACTATGTAGACCTCGTTTGTTTTATGTTGGTTTGAGAGTGACGGAACATAGCATTACGCTAATATCACTGAAGCACTTTCAAATCGCGAACGACGGTATAATGTACTTTTGAAATAATGTTATTGTTATATATATCCGTATAGAAAACATATAACCAAACTGACTGAAAACATTCGTACGTTACTTATCTAATTAGCTCCATTGATTTTGATATAACCACTACAGCGCTTTAGTTATTGAGCGGAAACCCAACGTTTCACATTTTGTCTATTAGTTAAGGGAATAATGTCTGAACTGATAGCCAAACGACACCGAAAATCGAACTGATTCATTGTATTACCACTACCGTGTGTAACAATTAATGTTAGTTTGATTAACTAAAGCGTTCTAATATTAATAAGCTGAAATCCGCTTCTGTCAGTCAAATCCAACAACTTATGATTTAATGACACGCTGATTCTGAAATGCAATTTTGTTATAACGTTGCGAAGTGTACATATAGATTTATTTTAGCAAAGAGAAAGAAGAAGACGGTCAGACTTAGTCTAGTATACCATCTTCAACTGTGTTTGAGGTGGTTATAACTACTTACATAGCGGTTGGCCTTCAAATCCTTGCCGGACTCTTTCATCTTCCGTTGTATAATTCTTTCCAGTGTCTCAAAGTACTTATTTTCTCCCGCCTGTAATACCTTCTCGGAAAGACGCCAATACAGGTCAACACATACCTGAAGAAAAGTGAAGTTCAATGTAAAAATGAATGAGCGTTTGAAGTTATAAAAGTTCATTTTAACTCTTAAATTTGTATAATAACAATGGATAAAGCCTTAAAGGAATACTTTTAGGAAATTGTGTTAAAGTTTTTGTGTTATCTAAGATTGATATGAACGCGTAATTCACTAAGAAATAACAATAAACATTAGCATAATGTATCAGATGTATATCAGATGTTTTGTCTAACTTATTTATAAATATAGCTAGCAGACCCGATAAGATCAGTCACCGTATGTTATAAGAAACCTGAAAGACGACATGTAAAACACAAAGTGTTTCATTTAACCGATCTAAACAAAAAAATGTGTACCCAAGTTGTTGGAAATTAGCAAACGTTATGCCCTTATTTAAAAATGTTGAAAAGGATATTTCCTCGAATTATAGACCAATCTCTTTGATTAGTTTTGTTGGAAAAGTGATGGAACGTGTAGTGTTTAATTATTGGTATAATTTCTTGCATTCTAATAATTTAATTTATGAAAAAACAGTCGGGTTTCTAACCCGGTTATTCCACGGTATTCCAATTGATTGATATATACCACAACATTTGTAAAGCCTTTGACGAAAAGAAATTAACTTGCATGATAGTTTGTGATATTTCTAAAGTATTTGATAGGGTTTGGCATCGAGGACTTATTTTTAAACTTCAGAAGTATGGTATTATCAAGAAACTTACTCAATCGGCTATCTATCTATTTACAAGATCGTAGTCAGAAAGGTTTTGTCGGATCGTCCTTTTCGGATGTTAAAAGAGTATTAGAGTGGACCTATGGAAACGACCGAACACGATACAAACGAGATATTGCGAATCCCAAGTAACAGCCAAAAAACTAAATTAAAAAGCAGACCACATATCCTATGGGTGGTTAAACAATACCCAGAGCCTTTATCGGCCGGATTAGTGGAAACCAATTACGTTCATGACATTGCAGACTCACTTCTTAGCACTACTCGATTATTCGCTGATGATCATGATGACAGTGTTTAAGTTATATCCACGTCGTACCCTAGTTAATTGCAAAGCACTTTAAATAATGACCTGCAGAGAATCCTGGATTGGTCAAAACAATGACTTGGTAAATTTAATCCGTCAAAAACTAAATCCATGCTATTCTCTCTTTCAAATGCCATTCAACCCAACTAATATTTTGATGCTACTCAGTTAAATTTTGTTGAACACCATAAACATTTTGGAGTTACACTCAGTCGTGATGGATCTTGGCATGAGCATATATCAAATATTGTAAGTTCTTCTAACAAGGTCTTATGTTCAATGAGAATGATTAAATTAAAATTAAAACGAACAACTCTTAATCAAATATACATTTCGTATTTACGACCTAATTTAGAATATGCATCAATAGTATGGGACAATTGTACTAACTATGAAAAAGATACTTTAGAAAGAATAAAATATGATGCAGCGAGTGTAGTTACCGGTCTCACACGTTCTGTTTCTATTGACAATTTTCTAAACGAAATTGGCAAATCGCAGAACTATCCAAAAATTAATTTTGGTTTATAAAGAAAAACATGGCGACTTACTACTATATTTAAACGAATTATTTCCTTCTTTAGTTAATGAAATAAATCCCTATAACATACGAAACAATAATGGCTTCGTCACCCTTTCACATCGTACAGAGATTTATTCTAGATCGATAATACCATCATCTTTAAAACTTTGGAACGAGTTAGACACTACAATTCGCGACTCCACAACACTTTTAATATTTAAACGCAAACTTAAGACGCTTTTCAAACCCCCTCTTGTAGATTAGTTCTTCTTGTATGGTGACAGGTATCTAGCAGTTATTCATGCACGTATTAGAAACAAATGTAGTAATTTAAATGCAGATCTTTATAACAATCATTTACGGGACACACCTCTTTGTCTCTGTGGAAAGGAATATGAAGATGTCGAACTCTTTTTTTTCAGGTGTGAACATTTTACAAATCAGCGAATACAATTATTTGCGAATACGTGTATTTATCATCCGATAAATACCCCAAAACTGTTATTCGACATTGAAAACTTAAGCGATGAACAAAATCAAACCATTTTCTTTGAAGTTCACAAATTCATAAAACAGACGAAACGTTTTCAAAATTAATAGAATTGATTTCTTTCCTCTACTGTCGTAATATTGATATGTTTTATTTGAGCTTTTACGGGAGGATGGGTGGGCTCAGTGGTATGGCGGCAAGTGTTGGGTACGAGAGGCTTATCATGTGTGTAGTGGTTATTAATGAATGATATTATTTTATTTTTTTGGTAATGTGTGGTGTAGTAATGTTTTTATGTACTTATTTTTTTTCCTGTCGATTTATATTATTAAAAGGTTATGTCTTTGCTTTGTCTAACTAGATATTGATATAACCATTTTGTTGAACTCTGCTTATTTGGAAAGGACCGTAACTGATGTTGTGATAACTGGTGGTCCATTCCACTTGTAAATGTTATTTATTATTGTAATTTTATTCCACATGTATTTAATATGTAAATAATATCAAGCAATGAAATATTATTAAACTAATAAGCATAATGTTTCATTTGAAATGTTTACCCTTAATGGGAATATAGCGACACAGCCAAACCATCTTTATTATTGAGAGTTCCGAAAAAATTAAATATGGGTGAAAGAATTATCAAAATCGGATGATAAACAAACAAGATATGATCATTTGAAGTTTCTGTTGAAACGGATATGAAAGCTGCTATTTTGAGAGCTATGACATAACGGTTCTAAATGACTATACATGGAATATGCATAAATATGAACATTTACTGAGTTTTAGGAAAAAATTACAGCAACTGTATGAAAGATATGTAATACTTAATGGCAATAATGCTTTATATGACCAGTGATTTTTTTTGCATTCATTTGCAGTGATTTTCTTCGTTTTAAATGATATTTATCAATATTCCATATATGGTAATATGGAAATGTGACGACATAGTTCTTAAAATGGTGGCTCCCATATCCGTTTTAGAACAACCTTTAAATGGTCATATTTTTTTGTTTATTATCATTTTGAAAATTCTTTCATCTTTTTCAAAGTTTTTCAGAACTCTCAATAAAAGAGCTGTTGGGCCTAGTCCTACGTTGCCTTTAACCCGCTAAGCACGACTATAATTGCCTTTGCGTCCATTGTAAACCCAAATCAGCCTGCGAGTAAATGCGAGTAACTCCCAGGTTGATCAGGGTTCACAATGTCGGGCTGCTGATCAGTCATTTCCCCAAAACACCCCTATATGACATAGACGGAATGGTCATAATTCAAAGAAAGAACAGTCCATTATATGTATATGTAGCGGGTTCAGGGTTAATAGCTAAATACAGACTGAATAGTAATATTAGGTTATCCATGTACTAGTGACCTTGCTAATGATTTACCTTGCTAAACAGTCTTTATTTCATTTTATATTGATATATTAAGTATGATTTCTGTTAGATTCTGGACTGTTACATGTTGTTACTTACCTCCAAAATTTTATTACAATATATCTTCCCCATGTCTTTCACTCTCTGGATGATTGTGTCCATTAACGTCTGACCGCCAATCTCTCTGATTATATGTATAATAATATTGTGTCATTATGCTATGTAAGACCTTAGCTCCAATATCGCACATGGGAAACAGATACACTTTACTTAACTTAGTAAAGTAACAGAAGAGTGTTTTTTTTTCATTCATATAAAAGCACGTATATAACACAAATTATACCCAATACATCGGATGATCCCACACTCTGCACTAATGTACACTACTGTGTTAAACTACTTGTGTGATCTACCTTCTCGAGGTTATGCAAGATGCCAAAACAAATTAATATAGTACATGTAAAACTCCTATTCTACCTAACTACTTAAAAAGGAAATATACGATCTATTCTACTTATTGTCATATGATGCAAACGAGACAATATGAATTTTATAATCGCAACGAATGCTTTACAACTTACATCACTAGTTTATTAAGTACATCCCTCGGTGTCCGCAGATGCTGTATTGACGGGGAGGCATCCGTATTCAGAGGTGTTGATTGTGACATGCTCGGAGTCTGATAAAAATCCAGATGGAAACATGTCCTGTTTATGCATATGATTATGATCGGACTGACGAAAAATACAATTATTATTTATCCATGTAACTAGGTTAGGACTGACGAAATAGACAACGACGCTTCCTCTCTGGATTTGGTTTAAACAAACCACCAGATTCGTTCTTTATCTGCATCGTACAATGTTGTCACTTAGTCCTGAGTTTCGAGTATTTTATCTTAAACAGTAATAACTCAAAGACCTGCTGCTTCCTATTAGACCATTTTTTATTTCATAGTTCAAATCTGTCAATCAAGCTTATATCCTGGAGATTTAAGCAAGTAAAACTGCAAGCATTCAAAACCTAGTCATAAATTAGGTGTTTATACCTGTAAGAAGCACATGTAGTAAAATAACGACTCTAAGATGCAATGGATCACATGGCCAATGTTTGTGGACACGTGACCCGTGGACAACAGATGGCGGGGCTAGACATTTCATGACGAGACTATCAATGCAACGTACGTTTACATATAGCTCAAGACCATACAATAGTATGATTGTATTCATAAGAATCAGGTAACATAATAAGAATCAGGTAACATGTGAACGTTTATCACCGGCGGAAAACGGAAAACGCGTCATTACATAAGGTAATATGATCGTATGGTCTTTGTCCATGCAACGGGTAGCTCGCGCTGTGTATACCATTATTTCAACACAATATTGTGTTTTAAATTATATCAGTGATATATTTTTTTAAATTGTCTTATTCTGAGCTGTAAATAAATTCATGCTTAGTAAATCGGCCATGTCTATATTTGCGGCGGAAAAAAACATAATTATAAGGATGATTTGTTTATGCAGGAAGCTTTCAAAATGCTTAATAATACATATATGACTTGTGAAAAATATATCGTTTTATATAAATAGTCGTTATTTTGTATACTTTGTTTTCTTTATGGGTCTACTTAAAGGTTTACCAAAATGTGGACGTATCAGAGAAAGCAAGATCCCACTAATTATGTTGTAATGTACGTACCGTATCACCGGCGCCCTCATTGTCCTCGCTCTCATCTTCCAGTTGTTCCAGTTGTTCAATGTCTATGTCCGTCTGCCAGAGGAATAATTGTAAGATATATGATATATTGTGATAAACATAAGATTTAACGATACTTACAATAGCTAATATTAGAATAGTCAACAAACACAGATCTGAGTTTCATTTCGCAATTATAACCACTGATATTGATTTAAAACTTGGCTAGACTAGGCAAGTGTATCAATATAGTATATCCTGAAATTAACTCGTGGTACAAATGTTATTTGTTCAATAGGTTACAAATGTTCATACATACTGTATATAAGAACGAAGGAAAATTGCTTGAAATTAACTGCGTGCCTTGAAAAGAAAAATCGCATCTAGTACTAGCAAGGTTTTACGCAAGCGTAAAATAGATGCCCAGCGAAAATAACATATGTCTGGGTAGGAACTGGAAACAAACATTTAACATAATAATAAATCAAGTCACGGGTGTTAAAACAATATTGAAAAAACTATGTTGTCACGGAGACATAAACACGCCACGACCGTTCGTTCTTGCCAGATACATCTTCCCGATATTTACCATTCGTTTTTCCTACAAAACCTTTTGAATCAAGGTGGGTGAGCTCGCTTCTCTCTGTTCAAATACCTTAAAATGCCTTACATATTGATTACAATTCACTCTTGTAACACGACGTGCTAGAAGTACACATCAGAACAGAAATACAATTGTTCACATCTAAGGGATACGTATGCGTTAGCGTGTGCAATACAGCACATATAAACTGTTCACTGCTATCATGTTGTATTATAAGATTGCGTTATCAATGTGAACAATGTAAAGGAACTGTTCATTGCTTCATTACCATTTGCAATAATGAAAACCATAATAATGATGAAAATTAAGAAAAAAAAGTAAATCAGCAGTTTTGAACCCTGACTTCCCCTGCACTAACACGACGCCTGAACCAACTGCGCTACAGAGGCTAATGAACGTTTCGTTGCTAATATACATATAATTTTGGCATGCTTCACTCCAGTAGACTGATCTACGAAAACGTCATTTCAGCAAGTAAAACGGTATCCTTTGAACATTTGCAAAATATGTGTTTATACCATTCAAAATTTTTCAGACGAGTTCACCAGGAATTGAAGTTGTAATGCATGATTATCGTCAACTACATTATTCACCGTATGGTAACCATAGACAAACACTAAACCCATATAAGAATCTGCAGCCTTCGAGCAACTGAATGACTTTTCATGTCGAGTATAATGCCTAATAGATGTGTTACTTCAATATTAAATAATAAACTGCCATTTCCACTAACTTATTATATATTCTCATTAATTTCTGTTTACTTCCTTTCCTTATCTTTAAAGATATAGGTTGCAATTATACAATACAATAACTCAAAGTTTAAAGTTGTTTTATCAGTCCGAATCGAAAGTCTTGAAAGTGGTATATGCAACGAAGTGTGACGTAAAAACACTTCATATTCAAATAATTTGATATGCGTTTTTTATGAAATGGTTTTAGTTACACTTTGGCAATATCCTGAAATACGGAGATCTAAATATAAGCCAGTCATTTGAACTAACTCATTAAATATTCTCATTTTATTTCTGTTTCTTCCCTCCTTATAGTTACATATATAGTTTGTAATTATATAATACAATAAATTCAAGTTTAAAGTTATGCTATATTTCCTAATCGAAAGTCTTCAAGTTGGAGGTAATACCAATATATATTCAAATCATTTTATAAGAATATACATGAGTTTTTATGAAATGTTTATAGTTAAACTTTGATAATATACTGCAAATCTGAGATCGAAATATAAATAAAACATAAAATATATATCTAAAGCCTAATTTCATGATGTTACCCATAGATAGTAGTTACGTGAACAACAGTACTATGTCATCAGTAGGCGATAGTGTGAGCGTTCTCATCTTGTTCAAATATATATCTTTTAGGGTAGTATATTGTAGGTTACTAGTAAACAGGATAATATGGCTTTAAAATAAAATGTTTTAGTCGATGAATCTTATATCAGCAACTAATAGTGACAGGAAAAAGGACGGAATACGTTTAAACATACGATTTGTAGGTGAAACTATGAAACTATGCACTCACAAACGTTTTTTCGAATAGGCTTTAACTTTGAACATAGTTCAATCCGTATACCATGTAGTTGTTTTAGATATGTGTACATTAGTTTTATCTGTATATATGCTAGATATGGTTACACAAACTAGTCCTGAGTAAAATGTTAAAGCTGTACAGAAGACAGTAATGTCCGCGTATTATGTTAAAAAATGTATGTATTCTCAGTATGTGTCCGAGTTATTTATAAACAACTGTTACGGATAAACTGTAACAAGCAAGGAAGTAAAACCAGCAACAACTATTTTTATAATATAATCAAAAGTTTATTCGAATACTACAATGAAAAATATTCACTTACAGAAAACACATAAAATGAATCCACTATTTCTTGAAAATCCGATATACGAATTAAGTAATTGCAAGTGTCCCATTTGAATTGTTTGAATTGTCAAGTGTCCCTTTAATCAAAGATGTCAATTGTCCTTTTAATCGAATTACACTTCAAATCTTTCCTGTTTTATTTATTCTTAATATTTCAAATGTCCAACATCACTTTCATTATAGATCAGCACAATATTTTTTAATTTTTAATTCATAGCATCCAATAATTTACAGTTCGTGCGCATCATATGACCTATTTCTGTGTCGACGTGCCGTAAAACACCATTCATTCATTCATTATACTGAAGTTATACTCAGCTGAAATACTGAATACTGAAACCATACAACAAACCCCAAAAGGCTATATTTATACTGTCATAGAACAGAATATTCCAGTAAGATAAACAAGTTATTTTTAAATTATCTTGACAGTCAAATGATTCCTCATAGAAGATCATAAAATCTTTAGAATTTTCATAGAACCTTTAGAATTTTCCAATAATCTTGGATGAGTCATATGATATATCACGTGATGTAAACAATAATTTAGAAATTTCTATAATCAGCTATTTATTTGTGTGCTATTAATAGAAAAAATCTGACAACTGAATCATCAAACATGTACATTTGTATTTCATTATATACATGAAGGTAACACTAGTAGGTTCTGTAATTGTTATGTAGTGTCTTTAATGAGTATAACGAACTTACGGTTGGCGGAGGCTCGATAACTTCATTAACGTCATCTGCTAACATCTGAAAGACATTCAATTTCAGTTAGACTTTAACAAGAAATTACGTTTAAAAATATTAATGACGTATAAAACGTTGTATTGTATAATTTTGGCGAATCATGTAGTCCATTAACCGTTTATAGAAACGAATTATGAAGCTAAAATCCATCGAAACATAAGTTTATATCGTTTGGTTATAACTGCAACTGTCTCTCTAATTTCGGTAACCTTAAAACACTGCCCAAAGCCTTACGGTACCTCAAAATAATATCATCATTATTTGAAACGATGTTTTGTTTCAGTTGTGAGTTTAGATCTCCGCGCGATAGAAAAAAAACATATGATATGTATTAGTTGTCACATGATATTTCATACACAATGTACACATATTGTCAACAAGCATAACTACAAAAATCGAAATTCTGTTAACATTTAACACCCAGTCATCTCCTATAATATACTAAAATATAGTGTTTGTTTCAATTTTATTTCTTACTCTTTCATACTGACTTTTATCAATACTCAATAGCAAATATTCTGACAGTGTGACGCAAATAATGTATTGAAAAAAAACTTCAGATCAAATTATTTGTGAATTTCTTTAATCATTTACTTAAAAGAGAAAAAGTTCCGATAGAAGACACAGCACCGAAACGCAATGACACCGTAGATCCGCACACAAAGAGCAAATTAAATACACAATAAAAAGGACAATACCTAGTCTGGGAGATGAGATGACATTTTTAAAGGACAAATGTTATTTTATTTGTAAGTTCAGTGTCCCTAGATGTCAAAAAGGGTGATGTAGAAGTTACACACTGTGCTTTACCATAGAAAACAAGGGAGATAACTCGTTACCCTCTTTCACGTAAATATGGACTATAGGGCATGTACTTTGACAAACTATATCATGTTTTATATGAAAAAACATTCATGCCTATGTATACAAGATGTTTAAATGAAATATTGCAATACGCATTTACTAATCGGTCATATAAATGCATGTTCTTGAGTCTATTTCAACTTTTGATACATATGATTGCAACTAATGCCAACTAAGCAGCATAAGAGTAGTATATGTTTAAATTAGTATGTTTTTAAAAGCTTTGTTTGAAATCTGAAATGTTTACCTTGTATAACATGCATTTCAACTGAGTTTTAGATAAAAGGGAGGTAATTAAAGATTTGCAAGTTTTGTTAAAGACGGAATTCCGTTATATATAGCTATATTTAATGATTTTACATGTTACATTATTCTTTACTGTGGTAATTTTAGCGGACTGAGATCCATAGTGTATGCTATGGGTTCGTAGAAATTAAGAATGACTTTTAGAAAATGAATTTATTGTAGATTACAATGCTTTATTTGTTTTAAATATACAAAATTGTAACACAATTTAATACAGATTACGTATTTTGTAGTTGAAATGTATGTAATTTTAATGGAATTTTGATCCATTTTGCCCCGTGTGGTTCCGGGGCCCCGTTTGGTTCCGGGACAAAGAATAAGGCAACTGCATATCCCGTTGGAAGGGTAGGCAGAGGGGTAGAATCTCCCCCAACCTCCCCCCACAAATTCATGTTCATTTTATCATTTTGTATTCATGCTCATTAAATGTCTTCATCATGACCCCGCATTGTTTCATGTGCCATCTCTCTCAAATCACTAGAGCAGTGATAGAAAAACAATAAACGTGGCTCCAGCGTAAATGGAGTGTCTACAATAGAATTTGCAGCAACTCTGCAGTTCTGCAGGTGAGAAGGTCCTAGTGCCATTCTCCATATTTTATCTCTAGTATTAGCCTGGCATGTTCATTCCTGTTAAGCGCCATATAATCTTTCACGTGTTGGTGCGGCTTAAAACCCCATTTCAATTCAATTTTATCCACACACAATCAAAAAGCAATTGTACGAAAATGAATATACAATGTACATACGTATGTACAATTTAGTTACAATTTAGTTACTTACGAAAAACATTTTGTTCAACATGTATACACTATACAAGTTCTTTTTGAGCATAATATATACAAACGTACACAGCCAGGAACTTCCATTCTGTCCAAAGTTAACGTTGCTGCCTTGTTTGTTAGGGAATATTAGATGGGGATATCTTTATTTACACTGTCCCGTTTTATTGGGATGACAATACGGTAATAGTGAGGTTTGGTACACCCTAGAACCTGGTTTAAACCCGAGCGCTTTTTTTTGCCACTTACCGTTTTAAGGCGGTAGCTGTATTGCCAACCCGTTTAAGTCTGAGATGTCATTTCTTGCCTTTTATTCATTTGTGAGTGTTGTTTATTTCTATGCGTGTGTTTGGTTGACTGTGGTCCTTGAATGCTACATTTCCCGTTCGACTTTTATATCTACTTTTCTAAAGTTTACTAGTGCCAAAATACAAACACAGTTTGAGTTTGGTCACACAATTAATAATTCAGCCACCATATCGCAATGGTTCTGTTCCAGATTATATCCCTAAGCCTTACTAAGGAATAACTTTTAAGGACGTATTTCCAGCCTATTGTATTTGGGGGAGGTGAAAATTTGTTTAGGTAACAGTAAATAACTGTTAGACATACAATTGCATGAAAAAATGGTTATATTCAATTTTATTTCAGTTGATGAGGCCCTCCCAAATACAGCTTTTGTATGAAACCAACATATTAAAACACAAAAGAAGATGTTCCATTAGTTGTGTGTTGGTGTGTTTTTATTTTAAAGACAATGGATTATCAACAAAGTTTTGAATTTGGTACATATTACTTGTTAATATTCTTTCTTTCTTCTTCATAAAAGTAAAGTTTTAAGTATTATATATTGCTATACCCTAGAAAGTGTTCAATGTACCAATGCTTTTTATAGAGAAAACTTTACTCTGGCCTCAATTTATATACCTGAGCTAATCGGTCATGTAGCATGTTAGCAGTAAATATGAAAGCTTTCAATGCCTTTTAAATGATCATTAGGCGTTGGAAAATAGGTTCTTAACTCAAATTTACAAACCGCCCGATTCCAAACTTGAAAGATAAAGTTAATCGCACACAAACGCATACCACTCCTTCAAGCAAGGGAATCACCTCCGAAATCGCCTTCCAACACACACACCACCACTAACACCACAGTCCCTGGATTTTAATTAACCTTCTCTCCCTTTTTATCTAAGGAACTAAAAATCCCCATGGAAACAAGTAGCTCAACCAGAAGTTGTTTTCCTTCTGTACCCCATCTCTTTTTGCCATTTTTATCAGCCTTTCCACCCGACACCTTGCCAAAAATAGTTTCCTTCACACCGTCCTTTCCTGGCTGTTATTTTACCTCTAAAGGAAAGCCAATTCAATGAGAATACACAGCCCCGTTTGAAACGAACACACTTTGCAAGTTCCCCAACATCCCTAAGAAAAAATGTGATTTACCTTACCTCTTCATACTTTTTTTATCCAATACCCCTCTGCTCTCTGAAAGTACTTTTTTCTTCACTTCTCCCTTTTTTACCGAAGTAAAGCTACATTTGACCAAGATACACCTGGAAATATCACTTATCAAGAGCCACCACCAACCCCTCAACCTCAAATACTTTCCGCCACCTCTCTCTCTCTCTCTCTCTCTCTCTCTCTCTCTCTCTCTCTCACATGCATGCACGCACGCACGCACGCACGCACACACATTTCGAATATCGAGCACAACTTAAGACATGGTTACCGACTCGGAACAGTCAGTATGTTATATGGCCCACTGGTTAGCTTAAATCGATTTTAAGTTTAACCAACCTCGCTATTATCTTGTCTTCAGTGCTCAAAATGACAGAGCAGTGTAAATAAAAGTACATCGCGTCAAAAGGAAATCTCTAACAATAAAGTCCACATCCAGAGGAATTAGGAACTGATACAAGTATATGTTATTGTAACCATGTACTGAACAACAACAGCAGTTGCAGCTCAAGAAAAAGCCAATCTAGGGTACGACCGAAAAACCCGAGGGACGAAGGTTCATGCTCCAACCGCCACTTTCAGGGTTTCAGAAGGTGTAATCATGGAATCCCACGAGGTTGTTCGGTCATCGCAAAAGAGAAAAGTGAAGCGTAATGACTGACTGTAGAGGGTTTGATCACCAAACATAAAGTGCGCTGTAATATCCTTTTCTGACGAATTTCCTGATTAATTGTGTAAAGTGGTCAGGAAATCCATCAGACCCTTTTAATTTCCGAAGTTTATAAATCGCATCTCCATAGAATAACGGTAGTGATATTCCCAGTCTCAGAAATGTTTTAGGTTGGTGTTGTATTTTTCCACCAGGTTTTCGTTGCGGCGATAGAACTTTGAGTAAGATCTACGTAGTTACGATAACGAAAACCTCGCTAAAGAAGTTTACTTGACATGTACTAACTTGATTGCGATAATTGAAATCCTCAACATCGTTACATGACCTAGCGAAACGAATTAGCTGAGAGATATAAACCACATATGATGAAGAACGAGGTACGTCCCCATCTAAAGGTGGATAGTTAACGATGTCAAATTTAAAGTCATCTCTCTTATCATAGATTTTAATATGTGTGTAATCATTTGAAATCGAGAGATGAAGATCGAGGAATGCTGGTATGGAATCCGAACTGTTAGCTTTATTCAACGTGAGCTCTGGTGGATAAATATGAGTGACCATATGAGAAAAGAACGGATTATCAATATTGAGTATGTCATCTAGATACCGAGATGTATTACTAAACGCACCAATAATGTCTTTCTGGCTAGCAGGTGACACACTCAACATAAAACCTCTTTCATAACAGTATAAAAAACTAATCTGTGACAAGTGGCGCACAGTTAGTACCCATAGGAATAGCAACAACCTGGCGGTAAACGGTTTTACCATATTTAATAAAGATGTTATATAAAAGCTAACGCTCTACAAACATCGGCGTCCACATGCTTTACTTATCATTAAGGGCGTTTGTAAAGAAAGCCTTGACATTATTACAAGCACGAAAGGTAGTCCCATCCCTAGCAAATGTCTTCTGTATAAGCTGAATCAATTGGCCTTTGATCAGGTTATGTGGTAGAGTCGTGTATAGAGTTGAAAAGTCGTAGGTGCTTATAGTAGATGCATGGAAATGCTTACACCGTAACTTAGGCCGAGTAGAAAAATACCTGTGTTTCTGTTTACCCGACCGTCCCTATTTTTTGGCGCCGACCCTACAGTTTTTTATCATAAAAAAAAATATAAAAAAAAAATATATAAATAAATAAATAAATAAATAAATAAAAAAAGATTTCCGTGTTATTTGTTGAAAACAAATATGTTTTAAGTATTCTTGAATTAAAACTTAATTAAGCCCCTAGCAAATATGCTATATATATTAAAATAGAACCCGATTAGTTTTGACATCCATGAAAAAAAAAAAAAGAAAAGAAAAAAAATACCTACCTACCTACCCTATTGTTTTCAACCGAGTAACCAGAAACACAGGTATTTTTCTATCTGGCCTTATCCGGAGTTTTGGATATACCAAAACAAATTGATTCTTGAATTTGAACACCTTATCGCAATATTTTACAACATGTTCTTTAAACGCGCAAAGGCAGGAGGTCAACATTTTGACACATTGGTAGTGGTACAAGATCTAAAACAAGCAATACTACACGTGCTTTTTGTGGATTTTTGTGAAATTTTGGAATCCAATACATAGTGTGAGCTTACTCTGCTTAATATTTACAGAAACCTTCATAGTCTCCAAAAGGAACACATGCTGGGAAACGATATCCTTCTCCAGCAATGGTGTGGTTAGATAAGCAGAAATGTTCGCTAGCTCTGCATTCAAAGTACTGATATAGTGCAGTCGTCAGACAATAATGATATTGTCCGCAGGAATTAGAACAAATTTAATATGAAGAGTCTTGATTCCCAGAGATGAATTAAACACATAAAAGTGTATCCTTAGTTCGATAATTTCAAACATTGTTTTCATCCAGGCAGTAAGTGCATTTTTATCTGCGCTTTCGCGTTTACAACACTTAGTACAAAACTATTTTAATACATTCATTACGATAGGCATTCAAACCAATATCCGATGGAAAGCGATACTTAGGACATTTGGCAATAAGTTGCCTGATCCTTTTATCATCAATAACACCAAGATTGCCAGTGATAACATGACCAAAATTACAAAATTTAGAATTCTGAAACAGTGGGATTAGAAGTCTCGATTTCAAGATCAGAAACTATCCTATTATAAACTGAAAATACGATCTCTTGTTGATTTCTTATACTTGTAACATATAATAGGAGTTTCAATATTCTTGAAATATTTAGAAATCACTAAATTAATGAAATCGATGCCTTTATTAAAATAAGTAATTTTCAAAAAATGCCCTTGATGGTCAATATGCGCACGCAAAATATTTTTAAGTTTGAGTATTCATATGAATCGTGTAACGGATGAACGTTGGGCACCGACGGAAAATGAAAAACGCGCCATCACATAAGGTTATCTGGCCTATGGCCATGCAGAGGGCAGCTCGTACAGTCTCTAACATTATTCCTATCTAATAAGAGGTTTTAAATTATGTTCATGGCGGTTTTTATTAAATTGTCTGCTTAATTCTGAGCTGTGAATAAATTCATGCTTAATATATCGGCAACGCCTAAATTTGCGACGGAATAAAACATACTACATATTTGTTTATGCAGCCAGTGAGAATACAAGACATTTTCAAAATGCGGAATAATAAATTTAGTGTTAACCCTAATTTTTCAACCATTTAATTGCCTTAGATTTGAAATACTTGCACCTAATGTTCATGACGATTTTACTAAAAGCAATGTTCACGGTTAAGAGTGTGACCTATATAGCGAATATCGATAAACCCTATGGTAAACACTTAGTCGGATAGAGCCTATGAAGAGAAATCATCACCATTTAGCCTCTATCCTATACATAGATGGCTTATGAGATATATTATTTATGTAAAGATTCATTATTTTGTACACTTTGTATGAGGTACTTAAAGGTGTAACCAAAATATAGAAGTATGTTATAAAGTACGTACCGTGCCACCGACGGCCTCATCATCCTTTCTCTCATCTTCCTGTTGTCCAATGGCTGTGTCCATCTGACAGAGGAATAACTGTAATAACTATGATAGTTTATGACAAGCAGCAGTCTACGTTTTAACAACAATATCAATACACTATACAGATTTGAGGCTCATTTTGAAATGATACTCACTAACCACTACCCTGTGCGATAGCGCCAGTGTACATGTAATACATTGAAATACACATTTACACGTAAAATAAACACAGACTAAGTGCACAAGTCTGCACCTTTCATGTCCCATCGTCTAATATGTTTGTACTATGGACATTTTAAATCTGCTCAACACGGGGCTAGAGGACGTGAACTGTAGCCAGTATTTTTCACTACCGTTCATGAACAGTCTCAATCAAACACAGAATGCAATATTTTTATATTTACTGTGTTCGGTCGACGATTTCCAAATTTCCAATTTCATACTATTTTTTGTTATACCTTGTAGGAGGTATATGAAGTGGTGAACTATCAAAAAGGAAAACACATATCTGACAAACTAAGACGTTGTGAAGTCTTAAAATCAAGTTGTTACCCGTAGACCATTGTTTAAAATTAACGTTACCGCCGATGAATCTAATTACAACTGATAGTGAACGAAAAGGAACAAAATGAGTTCAAACATTTGATTTGTAGATGAAGCTATGTTCACACTCACAGACATTTTTTTTCAGAATGGCTTTAAACCTGAACACAGTGCAGGTTCTTATACTTTATAGTCTTTCATTATATTTAAAGATATAGGTTGTTAAATCACCATTGTTAGTATATAAGCTTTGTTATCAGTTCTAGTGGGACATCTTGCTATACCTTGTAGGAGGCTGAAGGTAAGTGCGTTTTATGAAATGTTTTTAGTTAAACTTGGACAATATCCTGCAATGCGCAGATCGAAACATAAATAATAAAGAAGAAATATATCAAAAGTATGTAAAGTCTAAATATCGTGATATTAGCTATACACCATTGTTTTAAATTAATGTTACGGTCGATGCATCTTATTACAGCAACTGAAAGTGACTGGTAAAGGGATATAATACATTCAAACATGCAATTTGTAGGTGAAACTATGTTCAAATGGTTTTATTTGGAAAACAGAACAGGACCTTATACCTTATAGTTTTTTATGTGTATGTACTCAAATTCTATCTAAATACATGATAGATATGCTTACACAAATTATTAGGTAGTAAAATGTGAAAGCTGTAACGAAAATAGTAAGGTGTGTGTATGATGTTTGATAATGCACGTATTCTCTGTATGTGTCCTGTTTCTTTATACCAATTAGTAATCTCTATGTAACCAAGAAAGTGTTATGTAGTGCACTTATGTACTTAACGACTGTAAATAACTTACGGTTGACAGAGGCTCGACATCTTTCTTATCGTCATCTTCTAACATCTGAAAGGCATCCAATTTTATTTAGTATTTAACAATAAAATAGTTTTAACACTATTAGTGACGTTGATACAATGGCGTAATTTTGCCGAATAATGTAGTCTATTACAGCTTATAGAAACATATTTGCTTCGTGTGTAGATCTCCGCGCGAACACGTTATCTTCATAGATGTATTCGTTATTCATGTGCAAGTATAACTACATCAAATCAAAATGCTGTTGACATTAAACACCCCGCCACCTCCTATGGCTTTAATATGAGCCGCAGGTTATACGAGTATCCTATTATATAGCCATTGTGTTTGTTTCAACTTTTCTTATTATTTTATACCTACTTTCATCGATACTCAATGGCAAACATTTTGTGACGCACGCGCCAATTTCTGATCGTTGTCAAGCCCGTCCGACATGTTGTTGAATCAAATTATCAAATAATGTGTGAATTCGTACATCATTTATTTAAGTTTTTTGTATTCATAAGAATCAGGTGACGGATGAACATTGGGAACCGACGAAAAACGGAAAACGCGGCATCACATCAGCTAATCTGGCCTGTTTCGTACTGTTTCTACCTTTATTTCAATACAATAATGTGTTTTAAAAAATCTTCATAGCGAATCTTTAATTCTAGTTCTAAGCTGTGAATAAAATCTTGCTTAGTATATCGGCCATATTCTATTCAATGTCATATTTCAATTCAAATCATCCAATCAGATCTTTGCATTTAAAAGATTTAAGTTGACAAGTTACATGAGGTAGTCTCTGCACTTTATGAACGGGTACGCTTGAAAATGTTGTAGCATTATTGAACGTCGCCAGTCTATCGAAAGTCTAAATATCAAGATGTTACCCACGGACCATTGTTTTAATTAATGTTTCAATCGATGAATCTTATTTCGGCAGCTAATAGTGAAAGGAAAATGGACATAATACGTTTAAACATACGATTTGAAGGTGAAATTATGTTCGCACTCACAGACGTTTTTAACGAATGGCTTTACATTTGAACATGGTGCAGGCCATATACCTTATAGTTGTTTTAGGTATGTGTACACTAATTGTATCTATATATATCATATATATTGTTACACAAAGTATTCATTAGTAAAAGGTGAAAGTTGTAAAGAAAACAATAAAGTTCGTGTGTTATGTTTGATAATGTATGTATTCCCCGTATGCGCCGGTTTCTTTAAAACATTTAGTAGTCTCTATGCTACCAATAAATACTGCAAATCTTGTGTTATGTAGTGTACTTAATGACTATAAATAACTTACGGTTGACAGAGGCTCGATATCTTTCTTAACTTCATCTCCCAACATCTGAAAGACGTAACATTTTATTAATATTTTTAAATATATTAATTGCATTGTATAATTTTGATGAATTATATATCTGCTTTTAACAATTTGATCTATATGCATAAGATCGCTTTAAAATAAAATGAAACTAACAACCTAAAGGTCAAGAAAATCAGTGCAAAAGAAATTCAGATAGGATTAAGTATTATTGTTGATTATACCACCCGACCGCCGGTATATAAAACATAACTCTGCCAAAAATCATCCAATCAGAACACGGCGATATATGCCCGCTAACAACAGAATCTCGGACATATGCTTTACAGCGATACAATTTAAAATAATTCAGCAAGACCCAGGCGAGAAGACTTGGATTATAATTAAAAGGTCTTGAACACACACCAAGTTCGTCAGTCTCCATAATCGATTGTGAAACGGTGTTACAAAGACATTGTTAAACAATAAAGTGCATGATGTGCATATGTAAATGTTGTATTCAGGGCCACCTGTTGCTATAATTTGGTGAGTCTTTTTAATATTAAGTCGGCGTCTTGGAGGTTTTGGTTGCTGCATGGGTATTATGTACTCCACGTAGATGTTCTGTTAGACTTTATTTAGTTACGTTACTGTGCTTTTCACCAGGTTCAGAGAACGATTATGAATCGATTTTTTTTTCATTTCGGAAAATTTAATGTTATTACTTACATCAATAGAAAGATGGGTTTTTGACGCTTTAAACGAAGTCAAACCTTTTTCAATCGGTCCCTTTGGAGCCTCACGATCTGTCAAAGTCTACTTCCCCCTCCCCTTCCAATGCAAAATGTAAACAAACATGGCTGCCTATTGACTCCGAAAAACAATATGTACACATGACCGGAAGTCGATATGGGCAGTATTATTTACGATGACGGGTAGACAGCTTCCGTTAAAAGTCTTAAAATAGAGCGTATTTTTCATGAACACAATGTTTTTGAACAATTTTTGAGCTTAGTACATACACTTAATTCTCGCAAATGAAACAAAATATTCCAAACCATATCCAAAGTTGTATTTCCCTAGTCTACATCACTTTTTCTTGGACGTTGCTTTGCCCTACTAAATAACGTTGTTGTGATCTCAATAACTTCGTGATGTAATGCGTGTCAGTGGTGGTGACGTAACACACCATACATATGACGTCATCAATTCCTAGAAATTATGAAGCCTATACCGAGGGGCGTTAACAATGCAATGCATTAATGCAATCCAAAACATACGACTTAGTGGAAGTGTAAGTGAATGGGGCCTAATTGTATAGACCAAACCCACCCGCCTCGACAGTTGAGAACTGCATTTGTCATGTTACAAATGTTAAGTAATGTTTGATTGGCAGAGATTGACTTTGCTATAATACTTTTATTAACAAATGTAGGGATTGTAGTTTGTACGTATTTAATTTACAGCCGAACAAAATTGAATATAGTATAGTATTACTTCTTAGACTCCACCAAAAACCTGTTGTACTTAGATCGGCCTCCATGTTTTTAGCTAGAAGGATTTCCATCAAATATGTTCATCCAGCGACAACCATCCCCACCCAAACACACACACACAAAAAATGAAGGGAAAAGTAATATTAACAAATAACAAAAAAACAATAGAAAAAAAGAAAAGAAAAAAAAGAGTAAAACATGTAAGTGAATTGCAGGTTCAATTAACACATCAAAGTCACTTATCCTGCACCGCTACCCTCTACCTCTCCCCGTCATCCTATTAAAGAATGTGGTTAGTGATTGATATGAGAACTCAAATGTATATACATGTAAATTAAAATTACCAAGATGGATGCTTTCTACTCATGTCCCCACAACTTCCATGTATTTGATAAAAATAGTATAATATTTGCTTATTTGCCTTCAACTAAAAAGATAAACCTCCCTTCATTGTGAACTGTTCCGTAAGTCGTTCCATCCGCCATCTTGGAAATAGTGTAAACACAATTTACTTGAGGATCCAGGGGGTAAAATGAACTTTTGTGTATTGTGGGGCGATTTGTCAACCAATTTCAATGGCGCGGAGATCGCTAAAAGAGTCAAAACCCCATCTTTCTATTGATGTAAGTTTTAATATGAAATTTCCCGTAATGAAAAAAAATATTGATTGAAAATCGTTCTCTGGACATGGTGAAAAGCACAATAGTTTCTTTTTAGCAATTTTGCATTGGTATATTGTGATGTTTGTTTTTATGTTTCTGAGGAAATGTCTCCGGTTGAGAAGGTAACTTAACATTATATCATTTATAGATGTAACCATCCTTATGACGGAGTTTCCCTCCCATTTTCGTCATTAAGTGATTGACATAGATACTTTTTCTGCTGTACAAGAAAATCATTCACGACATAGACATTCTAAATCAGTTCATCTTTTTTAACTGAAATGCTTCGCGTTGCTGAACGTTTTCGGTCCGACGTCGGCGTCATCAACACATTATTGACTTTATAACTCATCTTTACAGTTAGATATTTTCATGTTTGTAGTTTATATCAGCGATATTGTATTTTCTTTCACTGAGATATCCCGATCGTTAACCGATAGTAAGGTAACACCGGATAAGTCTCGTTGTATATTGTCAGGCCGTTTGTGAATTGCTGAATTATCAATTCACTCTTTGGCGGCTTTTATTTAGCCAGATATGTCAAAAATGTATATTCTAAACTGTTTATATGGCATTGTATATATGCTTTGTTCTACATATATGAGAGTTATGTTAAGGCATTAATTAAATCCCCGTATTCAATTCATGTCGGTGTTGTTATACATGTTTCCCATACTAGCTTTGAAGATCATTGGTATGTTTGTAGGCTGGGCAAACATAATTACATTAAGTACAGTATCAATACCTCGTGACCAACAGTTCAAGAGTCATAAACAGGACATACACATTACATGACCTTGACCAGTGACTTAAATTTTGAAACTCGGTTAGGATATATCCACTGCAATATTCCAAAATTTGAAACGAAAATCTGATACCATTTAGTCAGGTTATTGAATCAGTTGACATAACTAGCTTACGTACTAGTCAAATATGCTATATGTCAATTCAGCCGACATCGTCTTAACACATGCTGTCAGAATTCATTTAATATCATTATCGCTATATACGTAAATAGAGGCAGGCTATAAAGCTGTCAAACAACTATTCCAAAATCTCATTAAATCACATTTTAAAACGATTTCAAACAAGTAAACTAGCAAAATAAAATTATGTTGACATAACCATGGGTGGTATATCCATACGCGCTAGTATTTTTATTCTCACACTCGTTAGATATCTGATTTGAACAAACATTCAAATTATATCAGGTAAAAACAAACTCAAATGTTCGTAATATCCTTGGTCATGATCACTTTCATGCAATCTTTATTAAACATGCTAGACAATTTGTCAAAATAGGTTAATATGCCCCTTTCATTTTGCACCGCATTGCATATTAAGCGAGTGGCCCATTTATAGCCACTATGCTTTCCACTTTCACTGTCCAATGCCCGATATATTGTGACCCTACGAAGACGTCTTAATCCTTGAAGGGATGGTAACGTTTAATGTTTCCGTCAATCTTATTTTGTCGTCAACTTAATGGTTTATATGTGTTGCTCTGGCTTATGTCATGGGTGTAATACAAGTGCTGCCTAGTTTATAAGAGGATACAACTTGGCGGGGTTTTCTTTATTAAAACTGTCCCGTTTTATTAGGATGACTGTAGGGTAACAGTGAGGATTGGTGCACCATAGAACCTGGTAAAAAGACCCAGACGTTTATGCCACTAGCCGTTCTAAGACGGTACCACTATTGTCAACCCGTTTATGTTTGTGGTGTCGCATACTTTGCTTCTGTTTGTCCGTTTAATTGTTCTGTGTTTGTGCATGCCTGGTTGTTTGACTGTTCTGTGACTGCTACATTTCCTGTTCGATTTTCATTACTACATGTATTGATATCGATTTATATCAACAGTTATTGTTGTATATACTTTGTTTTCTTTATGGGAATACTTAAGGGTGTTGCTAAAATGTAGACGCATTACAGAAAGCAAGATCCCACAAAGTGTGTTGTAAAGTAATTACCGTGTCACCGACGTAATCATCCTTTCTCTCAAATTCCAGTTGTCCAATGGCTGTGTCCATCTGCCGGAGGAATAATTGTATTAAATTTGATAGTTTATGTAAAACAGCAGTCTTCGTTTTACATGCAATAACAAGTACAATACAATATTCTTGAATCAGATTTGAGGCTTTTTTTGAAATGATACCCACTGACCACTACCTTGTGTGGCAGCATCGATGTACATGCAGTACCCCGAAATAAACATGTAAACGTGAAATAAACACAAAGTGTACAAGTCACCACATTTCGTGTCACATCGTATACAAATGTTTGCAATGTGGACATTTTAAATATTGAGTTCTGCTAAACCCGGGGCTAGAGGGCATGAACAGTCTCAATCAAACAGAGACTTCAATGTTTTTTATATTTGTTTTGTTCGGCGATTTCTAAATTTCCAATTTCATACTATGTATGCTATACCTTGTAGGAGGTATATGAAGTGAAATATCAAAAAGAAAAACAAATCTCACATGGTTTATTAAATTACTCAATGCTGATTGGTTATTTATTTTTTAAAAATGCTATCAAGACCTCTGACGTCGCGTCCTTCAATCGTTATGGCGTAATTTTAAACGATTTTAAACGTCTGAAAACATCCAAAACAACGATTACGTTAGTTTGAAGCAACGTAAGGTTAAAAAAACAAATTGAAATGTTAAAAAACATGATACATCTGTATATTTTCTTCGTTTGGTGCTGAGAGCCTGACATACAATATAAGTGAGAGAATGTGTTATATTCAATCTCTCGAAAAATATGTGTATAAAATACATATAAGTGCATGTCAGATAAACAAACACATTTTTTCCAGCGAGTTTATATTGTGCGAGATCAAAACCTTGTGTTTGGGACTTGAAACACATCCAAACCGCGGAACTACGGCCCTTGGTATCTATGGTGTGCAAGTCCCGGCCCACCAGGTATTAGTCTGGGACAACAGAAACCCGCTGGAAATAATTTTTTGTTGATCTGAAATGGATCTTTATGTATTTTATAAGACAAAGACGTTGTGAAGTCTAAATATCATGATGTTACCCATAGAAAATTGTTTAAAATTAAAGTTAACGCCGATGAATCTAATTACAACAACAGATAGTGAAAGAAAATTAACAGAATGAGTTCAAACATTTGATTTGTAGATGAAACTATGTTCACACTCACAGAAGTGTTGTTTTTTTCAGAATGGCTTTAAACTTGAACACAGTGCAGGTTCTTATACTTTATATTTGAAGATATAGGTTGTTAAATCATTCTTGTCAATATTTAAGCTTTGTTATCAGTTCTAGTCGCACATCTGGCTATACCTTGTAGGAGGTATACGAAAGGAAATTAAATGTGTCGTAAAACAATAACAGGTAAATGACTTGATCTGAAGGTAGGTGCGTCTTATGACATGTTTATAGTTAAACTTGGACAATATCCTGCAATGGACAGATCAAAAAATAAATAAGAAAGGAAATATATAAAATTATATACAAGTCTAAATATCAAGAAATTACCCATATACCGTTGTTTTAAATTAATGTTGCAGTCGATGAATCTATTACAGCAACTGACAGTGACAGGAAAAGGGACATAATACGTTCAAACATGCGATTTGTAGGTGAAATTATGTTCACACACTCACAGAAGTTAGTCCGAATGGTTTAATTGGAAAACGGAGCAGGACCTTATACCTAACAGTTATTTTATGTATATGTACTCAAATTATATCTAATACATGATAGTGTTACGAGTAAAATGTAACAAGAAAGGAAGCAAAACCAGCCACACAAAAATATAATTAACAAATTTATTTACATAAAATATTCACTTACGGAATACACAACTCCAGTTTTTCAATTAATATCCAATTTTTGCATTAGTTCCAAATAAAATTATCCAATGTTCCTTTAATTCAGATTAGCAAGTGTCTCTTTAATCCAAAACAGTAAGTGTCTGTTTAATCAAAAACAGTAAGTGTCCCTTTACGTCTAAATTAATTTCCAATATTTCCGACTTAGTCCAAATATCCAATTTCGCTGTTATTATGAATGAGCACAATATGTATTAGATCCTCTCACAATTATATTTTCTAAAAGCATCGAAATCTCAATTAACTTTATTGGAAAATATTAAAATTGATCTCTACTCAACCCAACTGCTGGGAGCCCAGAGCTAGCCTACTTATATACCGTCACAGACAGTTCCTGAAGGCTTTCCCAATAAATTTCATCATAAATTAATTTGCATAAAATAGTCCAATGAAAACAGTCCACATCATCATAAATGAATTTGCATAAATAATGTGCATATACATTGTAAACATGTTTACATCTATACTATTTTTAACTTTCTTCAAGGCCAAATCAGTAATAAAAATGCAACAATGCATGTACACTCTGAGGCATAAGCAACAATACATGTAAACGTGTAGATATACAGGTAACAATAGATATGGTTATATAAAATATTACGTAGTAATAAAAGCTGTAAAATAAAATGAAAGCTATAAAAAACAATAGTAAGATGTGTGTATTACTGGTATGTTTGATAATGCACGTATTCTCTGTATGTGTCCTGTTTCTTTATATCAATTAGTAATCTCTATGGAACCAAGAACGTGTTATGTAGTGTTATGTAGTGTACCTAATGCCTGTAAATAACTTACGGTTGACAGATGCTCAAGATCTTTCTTAACGTCATCTTCTAAATTCTGAAAAGCATCCAATTTGTTTAGTATTTAACAATAAAATAGGTTTAACAATATAAGTGACGTTGATACAATGGCGTTATTTTGCCGAATAATGTAGTCTATTATAGCTTATAGAAACCTATTTGTTTCAGTCGCGAGTGTAAATTTCCGCGCGAATAAGTTTTCTTCATATATGTATTCGTTATTCATGTGCAAGTATAACTACAGCAAATCAAAATTCTGTTGACATTAAACACCCAGCCACTTCCTATGGCTTATAAGCCGCAGGTTATACAAGTATCCCATACTATAGTCATTGTGTTTGTTTCAACTTCTCTTATTATTTTATACCTACATTCATCGATACTCAATGGCAAACATTTTGTGACGCACGCGCCAATTTCTGATCGTTGTCAAGCCCGTCCAAAATGTTGTTGAATCAAATTATCAAATAAAAGTGTGTGTGAATTTCTTCCATCATTTATTTAAGTTTTTTGTATTCATTAGAATCAGGTGACGGATGAACATTGGAAACCGACGAAAAACGGAAAACGCTAGTCTGGCCTGTTTCGTACTGTTTCTACCATTATTTCAATACAATAATGTCTTTTAAAGTATCTTCATGGCGAATTTTTAATTCTAGTTCTAAGCTGTGAATAAAATCTTGCTTAGTATATCGGCCATATTATATTCAATGTCATATTTCAATTCAAATCATCCAATCAGATCGTTGCATTTAAAACATGTCAGTTGACAAGGTAGTCTCTGCACTTTATGAACGGGTAAGCTTGAAAACATTTTGTAGCATTATTGAACCTCGCCAGTCTATCGAAAGTCTAATTATCAAGACGTTACCCACGGACCATTGTTTTAAATTAATTATTCAATCGATGAATCTTATTTCGGCAACTAATAGTGACAGGAAAATGGACATACGTTTAAACATACGATTTGAAGGTGAAACTATGTTCGCACTCACAGACGTTTTTTACGAATGACTTTACATTTGAACATGGTGCAGGTCATATACCTTATAGTTGTTTTAGGTATGTGTACACTAATTGTATCTATATATTTCATATATATTGTTACACAAAGTATTCATGAGTAAAAGGTGAAAGTTGTAAAGAAAATAATAAAGTTCGTGTATTATGTTTGATAATGTATGTATTCCCCGTATGCGTCCGGTTTCTTTATAACAATGAGTAGTCTCTATGCTACCAATAAATACTGCAAAGCTTGTGTTATGTAGTGTACTTAATAACTATAAATGACAGAGGCTCGATATCTTTCTTAACTTCATCTCCCAACATCTGAAAGACATAACATTTTATTAATATTTTTAAAAATATTAATCGTATTGTATAATTTTGACGAATTATATATCTGCTTTTAACAATTTGTGCTATATGGACAAGATCGCCTTAAAATAAAAAAACTAACAATCTAAAGGTCACGAAAATCTGTTTAAACAATCCCGTGTTGTAAACATTAAATTGTATGTCATACACGAAGAAATTCAAATAGGATTAAGTATTATTGTTGATTATACCAGCCGACCGCCGGTATATAAATCATAACTCTGCCAAAATTCATTCAGTCAGAACACGCCGATGTATGCCCGATAACAACAGAATCTCGGACAAGTACATTTAGAGTATGCTTTACAGCGATACAATTTAACTCAACCGTAATAATTCAGTAAGACCCAGGCGAGAAGACTTGGATTAGAATTAACAGGACTTGAACACATACCAAGTTAGTCAGTCTCCATAATCGATTGTGAAACGGTGTTACAAAGACATTGTTAAACAATAAAGTGCATGATGTGCATATGTAAATTTTGTATTCAGGGCCACCTGTTGCTATAATTTGGTGAGTCTTTTTTATAATTAAAGGTTTTGGTTGCTTCATGGGGTATTATGTGCTCCACGTAGATGTTCTGTTAGACTTTATTTAGTTAGTTTCTTTTTAGCAATTCTGCATTGGTATATTGTGATGTTTGTTTTTATGTTTCTTAGGAAAAGTCTTCGGTTGAGAAGGTAACTTAACAATATAGCATATATAGATGTAACCATGCTTATGACGGATTTTCCCTCCCATTTTCGTCATTAAGTGATTGACATGGTTACTTTTTCTGCTGTACAAGAAAATCATTCACGACAAAGACATTCTAAATCAGTTCATCATAACTGAAATGCGTCGCGTTGCTGAACGTTTTCGGTCCGACGTCGACGTCATCAACACATTATTGACGTTATAACTCATCGTCACAGTTAGATATTTTCATGTTCGTAGTTAATATCAGCGATAATGTATTTTCTTTCACTGAGATATCCCGATCGTAAACCGATAGTAAGGTTATACCGGATAAGTCTCGTTGTATATTGTCTGGTCGTTTGTGAATTTCTAAATTATCAATTTACTCTTTGGCGGCTTTTATTTAGCCAGATATGTCAAAAATGTATTTTCTAAACTGCTGTTTATATGGCATTTTATATATGCTTTGTTCTACACATATGAGAGTTATGTTAAGGCATTAATTAAATGCCCGTATTCAATTCATGTCGGTGTTGTTATACTTTTTTCCCATACTAGCTTCGAAGAGCATTGGTATGTTTGTAGGCTGGGCAAACATAAATACATTAAGTACAGTCTCAAAACCTCGTGACTAACAGTTCAAGAGTCATAAACAGGACAAACACATTACATGACCTTGACCAGTGACTTACATTTTGAAACTCGGTTTGGTTATATCCACTGCAATATTCCAGAATTTGAAACGAAAAGCTAATACCATTTAGTCAGGTTATTGCATCAGTTGACATAACTTGCTTACATACTAGTCAAATATGCTATATGTCAATTCATCCGACATCTGCATGGTACAGTCTTAACACATGCTGTCAGAATTCATTTAATATCATTATCGCTTAACTATATTCGTAAATAGGGGCATGCTATAAAGCTGTCATACAACTATTCCAAAATCACATTCCAAAACGATTTCAAACAAGTAAACTAGCAAAATTCAATTATGTTGACAATCATGGGCGGTATATTCATACGTGCTAGTATTTTTATTCTCACACTCGTATGATATACGATTTAAACAAACATTCAAATTATGTCAGGTAAAAACAAACTCAAATGTTCGTAAAAACCTTGGTCATGATCACTTTCATGCAATCTATATTAAACATGATAGACAAATTGTCCAAATAGGTTAATATGCCCATTTCATTTTGCACCGCATTGCATATTAAGTGACTGGCCCATTTATAGCCACTATGCGTTCCACTTTCACTGTCCAATGCGCGATATACTGTGACCCTACAAAGACGTCTAAATCCTTGAAGGGATGGTAAAGTTTAATGTTTCCGTCAATCTTGTTAATGGTTTATATGTGTTGCTCGGGCTTCTGTCACTGGCGTACTACTTATATTGACAATAAGTGCTGCCTAGTTTATAAGAGGATATAACTTGGCGGGGTTTTCTTTATTTAAACTGTCCCGTTACAGTATGATGACTGTAGGGTAACAGTGAGGATTGGTGCACCATAGAACCTGGTAAAAAGACCCAGCAGTTTATGTCACTAACCATTCTAAGACGTTACCACTATTATCAACCCTTTTATGTTTGTGGTGTCGCATACGTTGCTTCTGTTTTCTTTATTGGAAAACGTAAGGATGTTGCTAAAATGTATACGCATTACACAAAGCAAGATCCCACAAAGTCTGTTGTAAAGTACTTACCGTGTCACCAACGCCCTCATCATCCTTTCTCTCAAATTCCAGTTGTCCAATGGCTGTGTCCATCTGCCGGAGGAATAATAGTATTAACTTTGATAGTTTATGCAAAACAGCAGTCTTCGTTTTACATGCAACAACAATTAAAATACAACATACTTGAATTACAGATTGAGGCTCATTTTGAAATGATACCCACTAACCACTTCCTTGTGTGGCAGCGTCACTGAACATGAAATACCCCGAAATAAACATGTAAACGTGAAATAAACACAGAGTAAGTGTACAAGTCACCACATTTCGGGTCCCATCGTATACAAATGTTTGCACTGTGGACATCTTAAATATTGAGTTTATGCAAAAACAGCTGTCTTTTTTTTACATGCAACAACAATTACAATACAATATACTTGAAATACAGATTTGAAGCTTATTTTGAAATGATACCCACTAACCACTTCCTTGTGTGGCAGCGTCGATGTACATGCAATACTCCGAAATGTAAACGTGAAATAAACACAGACTAAGTGTACAAGTCACCACATTTCGTGTCCCATCGTATACAAATGTTTGCACTGTGGACATTTTAAATATTGATTCCTGCTCAACCCGGGGCTAGAGGGCATGAACAGTCTCAATCAAACAGAGACTGCAATATGTTTTATATTTATTTTGTTCGGCGAATTTCATACTATATATGCTATACCTTGTAGGAGGTATATGAAGTGAAATATCAAAAAGAAAAACAAATCTCACATGGTTCATGAAAATACTCAATGCTGATTAGTTCTTTAGTTTTTAAAATGCTATCAAGACCTCTGACATCGCGTCCTTCAACCGTTAGGGTGTCATTTGAAACGATTTTAAACGTCGGAAAACATCCAAAACAACGATTATGTTAGTTTAATGCGACGTTACGTCCAAACAACAAATTGAAATGTTAAAAACTGATAAATCCGTATATTTTCTTCGTTTGGTGCTGAGAGCTGGACATACAATGTTGGTTGTGACAATTTGTTGGTATTATGTTCAATCTCTCGAAAAATATGTGTATAAAATACATACAAATCCATGTCAGATAAACAAATACATTTTTTCCAGCGGGTTTATATCGTGCGAGATAAAAACCTTGTGTTTGGGACTTGAAACACATCAAAACCGCGGGCCTATGGCCCTTGATTGATATCGATGGTCTCCACGTCCCGCTCACCAGGTATTAATCTGGGACAACATGATCCCGCTGGAAATAATTTAATTATTAATGACATTAATCATTTTTTTTATCAGAATGGCTTTAAACTTGAACACAGTGCAGGTTCTTATACTTTATAGTCTTTCATTATATTTGAAGATATAGGTTGTTAAATCACCCTTGACAATATGTAAGCTTTGTTATCAGTTCTAGTCGCACATCTTGCTATACCTTGTATGAGGTATATGAAACGAAATGTGACGTAAAACAATAAATATGTAAATGACTTGATCTGAAGGTAAGTGCGTTTTATGGAATGTTGATAGTTAAATTTGGACAATATCCTGCAATGCACAGATCGAAACATAAATAAGAAAGGAAATATATAAACAGAACGTAAAGTCTAAATATCATGAAAATACCCATAGACATTGTTTTAAATTAATGTTACAGTCAATGAATGTATTACTGCAACTGACAGTGACTGGAAAAGGTACAGAATACGTTCAAACATCCCATTTGTAGCCGAAACTATGTTCACACACTCACAGAAGTACACTCTGAGGCACATGCAACAATACATTTAGATATACAGTTAACAATAGATATGGTAATACAAAATATTACATAGTAAAATATGAAAGCTGTAAAGAAAATACTAAGATATGTGTATTATGTTTGATAATTCACGTATTTTCTGTATGTGTCCTGTTTCTTTATATCAACTTGTAATCTCTATGTAACCAAGAACGTGTTATGTAGTGTACTTAATGACTGTAAATAACTTACGGTTGACAGAGGCTCGACATCTTTCTTAACGTAATCTTCTAACATCTGAAAGGCATCCAATTTGCGTACTGTTTCTACCATTATTTCAATACAATAATGTGTTTTAAAGTATCTTCATGGCGAATTTTTAATTCTAGTTCTAAGCTGTGAATAAAATCTTGCTTAGTATATCGGCCATGTTTAAATTTGCGACGGCATAAACCACAATACAGATTTACAGTCTATCAAAAATCTAAATATCAATCAAGATGTTATCCACGGACCATTGTTTAAAATTAATATTTCAGCAACTTATAGTGACAAGAAAAGGGACGGAATACGTTTAAACATACGATTTAAAGGTGAAACTATGTGTGCACCGACAGACGTTTTTTACGAATAGCTTTACATTTGAACATGGTGCAGGCCTTATACATTATATTTGTTTTATGTATGTGTACACTAATTGTATACATGATAGGTATGTGGTTACATAAACTATTTCCGAGTAAAATGTGAAAGCTGAAAAGAAATGTATTATGTTTAATAATGTATGCATTCTCTGTATGTGTCCGAGTACTTTATAAACAACTAGTAGTATATATGCTACCAGTCAATTGTTATGGGGGTGTACTTAATGACTGTAAATAAATTACGATTGGCGGAGGCTCGATTTCTGTCTTAACACCATCTTCCAACATCTGAAAGATATTCAATTTTATTAAGAGTTTGACAAGAAATTACGTTAAAAAATATAAGTGACGTATAAACAATTGTATTGTATAATTATAGAGAATTATTTTGTCTATTAACCGCTTATAGGAACAAACCTCGTAATTCAGACAGAATACGTTAAAACATACGGTTTGAATGTGAAACTATGTTCGCACTCACAGACGTATTTTACGAATGGCTGTGAGCGCATGAACATGGTGCAGGCCTTATACCTTATAGTTGTTTTAGGTATGTATACACTAATTGTATCTATACATATCATATATAGTGTTACGCAAAGTATTCCCGAGTAAAAAAATGAAAGTTGTAAAGAAAATAGTAAAGTTCGTGTATTATGTTTGATAATGTACGTATTCTTCGTATGTGTCCGATTTCTTTATAACAATTAGTAGTCCCTATGCTACCAATAAATACTGAAAAGCTTGTGTTATGACGTGTGCGTAATGACTGTAAAGAACTTACGGGTGACAGAGGCTCTATATTTTTCTTAACGTCATCTCCCAACATCTGAAAGACATAACATTTTATTAATATTTTAACAAGAAATTACGTCTATAAATATCAATTGCATTGTATAATTTTGGCGAATTATATATCTGCTTTTAATAATTTGTTAATGTGTGCCTAACTATATTTTTTACGTAAAATAATATGCATTTGTTTAAATTCGATAGCGCTCTTTGGAAGATTAAAACCACAAATAATTCACTATTTTGACATGTTCCACATTGTCTCCATAAACATGTTGATATAGTTTATATTGCTCCTTTGAAATTATAATAATTTACTATAATTTTGAAATGCATGTAATTAAACTTACAATAATTAATATAGACATATTACACAATGTTTTATTTTATATAAACTGTATGTTTTTGTAGTACTGTCCGCCAGAACGGAATGTTTTAGTAAACATTTATTTGTCTTTGCTCAAGGGTCATGTTTGACCTATTGCAATTGATTACATTGATGCACGCATTGTAATGTTGATGTAGGATAGCCTCGAACCTTCATGGACCTATGACGGGGCACAATAAAATTTCTATACTAGAGGTTGGTTTTAGTTAAAACAGATGTCTTCCCCACCGGGGAAAAGGCCATCAATCCGCAAAAAATATCACTCATGTGGAACACACAGATAATATGCGCAACTAGGCTTGGTACTGATCATCTCTACTATGTTTCGTTGAAATCCGACAAGGGCTTAAGAAGAATTAGTCCGGACAAAGTCTATGTACTAAAACATTTAAAAGGCCATAACTCTGCCAAAAATCATTCCACCTGAACACGGTGATAATAAGCATAATTAGGCTTGGTATTGATCGTTTAAATCCGGCAAGGGGTTCAGGAGAAGAGAAATAGTCCGGACAATGTTTGCGTATTAAAACATTTAAAGGGCCATAACAAAAAAGCATTCAGACGGAACTCGGCGATGATATGCATAACTAGGCTTGGTACTGATCATCTCTGCAAAGTTTCTTTGAAATCCGGCAAGGGGTAAATGAGAACTAGTCCGGACAAGGTTTGTGTACTTTTAAAAACATTTAAAGAGCCATAACTCCGCCAAAAGATTACTCAACCGGAACATGGCGACGATATGCGGAACAAGGCTTAGTACTGATCATCTCTGCAAAGTTTCGTTGAAATCCGGCCAGGGGTTCAGGAGAACTAGTCCGGACAAGGTTTGTGACATGCAGACAACATACTATAGACACCAGACGACAGACAAACAGCACAAAAACAATATGTTTCCCCTGCACAAAGTGGGGGAGACATAATTAGTGTTATATAGTCTATTATCCGCTTATAGGAACATATTACGAAGCTAGCATCCATCTCGTTTGTTCATTTAAGTGCAACTGTCTCTCTAATTTCGGTAACCTTAAAACACTGCCCAAAACCTTACTTTGCCTCAATCGTGAGTAGATCTTCGAGCGATTAAGTTCCCTTCTTAGATGTATTCGTTACAGTATTCATTAAAATGCTGACGCAGGATATTTTATACAAATGTACAAACATTGTTATCAAGCATAATTGCAACTGATCCAAATGCTGTGATATTAAACGTCCAACCATCAAAACCATACAAAAGTATCCTATAATATAGTTTATGTTTCGATTTTATTTTAATATATACATACATATGCTCTATTTACAATGTTTACTTCTAAAATTGTATTCATGTATTGGTAATCTCCTTTTTAAAAACTTTATTCCTGTACCTACTGTATCTAAATCAAAAGTTAAACATGAATCGCTGGGGCAGTGCAATTGTTAGCTCTGCGAATAACATTTAAGCTTAAAGTAGATACAAACAGGAAATGTAGTTTTCAGTCAACCAACGACGCGCACTCAAAAAAATCAACAATTACAAAGAACACACTGAGACAAAAGAAAAACATAAAACAATTTGTTGGGTTTATAGGCAAGGATATAACGATCATTGCTGAAATAACACTTAATTTAACTGAGCGTGATAATTTAAAGAATACTGATTATTTCTACAAACAACTCATTGAATCCCGAGAAGATTTTATTTAGAGATTTCATGATCAATTTCTATATACCAAATCTGTATCCCTGTGGTGAGGCTATGTTTCACTTATTTTGAACAAAATCGAAAGTCAATGGTATAACTATTTCTGAAAACACGAGGTACAAACAGGCATACAACCCTCACCTTGTAGTAATGGTACCACTTTAATGTACAGTGCTTACATAAATGCTATATTGCGTGTTAGTTAAGTACTTCAGTAGTGGCTCCCCATCGCTGTGTAAGCAATACTGCATTATCTAGAGAGGTTAGCTGTGCAAATAATCATATTAAGACATTTTTCAGAAGTATCGCCATTTTCCACAACGACAATACGGCACTACGTCATTACGGTATGCACATCTACGTGTAAAGTCCCATAACAACCGGCATAAAAGCATAGACGTTTCCAGCTGATTTTTATACAAAAATATTCGCGGACGAAATTCGTCAGTTTGTGGTGATGAAAAACTTGTAGTTCTATTACAAACGACCCAAATCATAGATTTGCGCACACAAGCTTCTATTCATTCAGAAATTAGAATCACTATGTTTAAGTCTCTTAGCATTGTTCACGCCACAAACATTATTTGGACTTGATAGTCGGGACATACTAACCATTTCCAAAATATACAAATAATTAATATCTAATGGTTTTTTCATTTGAAAAAGTGATAGTCTACGGTGTTATGATCATTTAAGGGCAGATAACCTTATAATATTTACCTTCAACTTTGGCGTTTAGGTCACTTTTTCACAAACTGTATGCACTAAGACCTTTCAAACTTTGCTTATAGTTGTATCTTGAGTGGTACATTGCAACGTGACAAAGCAAATGTGGATGTGACCTTCACCATCCAAGCAAAGGGCAGATAACTTTAATTGTTACATTTACATCACTTTCTCATGAACTAGAATTATGCACTAGATGTTTTAGTGTCGTTAGTGCATCTTTTTTTTGGATGCCTGGATTTCATGTATGACCTTGACCTACTTTTTGGAGCTGATGATTGTTAGCTCTACTGGCCAAAGGCCTTCATTTTTCATCCGATCTTTACCAAACTTTACCAGATTGTTAATATTAATAAAAGCTCGCACAAGTTCGAAAACCAGCCAGATCGGACCAATACCAGCGGAGTTAAGGCCCTTGATTTAGTTAAAAATGCTATATTTAGCCTCGTTAATACGATAGGGCTTTCATTTTCCATCTGATCTTTACACATTTTTTTTTTTTAATTTTCTTATTTCATTTTTTTTTTTTTTATTGTGTTATCGCCTTGTTATCAGGAAGCATTGCTGTGGCTATTGCATTTTTTTCTGGTTCATTGATTTTTGATGGAGTTACAGCCCCTTGACATTTTTTTTTTAACTTTCTTGGTTATTTTTTTGTTTTTTTTTAATTTTCTTATTTCATTATTTTTTTGTTTTAATTTTTTTTTTTGGTGTTAACGCCGTGTTAGTAGGAAGCATTGCTGTGCCTATTGCATTTTTTTTCCGGTTCATTGATTTTTGATGGAGTTACAGCCCATTAACATGTTTTTTTTAATTTCTTGTCAGCGCTACTCCTACTAAACGCCTTGTTGGATTTCGACTAGACTTGGCAGGAAGCATTGGTAAGATGTCTAGTTGTGCATATCACGCTTTTGTTCCAGTTTGCTGATTTATGACTGAGTTATGGCACTTTGACATTTTTACTTTAAATTTCTAGTCGGCGCTACTCCCCCTAAACGGCTTGTTGGATTTCTACAAAATTTGGCAGGAAGCCTCAGTATGATGTCTAGTTGTGCAAAGCATGGTATATCAATGAAATTTTGGACAAGTTCAAAAACCAGCTAGATCTAGTTAGCAACGACAGGTTATGGCCCTTGATTTGTTGAAAAATGCTACCTATATTGTATTTTTGTATTTTCCTTTGTTCAATCTGTAGTTACTTCATTTTTTATCTGATCTTTACCGTATTTGTTTAGAATGTTACTATAACTCCCCACCCCCCACCCCAACGCATTTTTATGAAATTTCAATAATAGAAGAAAGTGGGACAAATTAAAAAATGCCCATGCCGGACTAGACACAGCAGACATATTGCCCATGATTACCAGGTAAGCGATCTAAGGCCATCCTATCCCTGTGGTTTTTGCAATGTTTTAAAAAACTACTGATAGGAATTTTATGTCGACAACCCTTGATATAAGAGCCGTTTTAGTAAGTAGAGCATCCACAGGCCCTCTAGGGCCTCTTGTTTTTTAATAGAATGACATTTTGTTTTTAAACAAATGCACTTAAATGTCATCTCAGCAAACGGCAAACTCGATTGTTTTTAATTACTAAAATGTTTACAAACTTTCATTTAATCATCATTGACCTTTTTATTTTTAAGTCCAGCCCCGGTTAGGCGAGACATGTGAATCCACGGATTTCTTGTTCATTATACATCTCTTTAAACAAAGATTGGACCACCGAATGGTGATTACACTTAATAATCACGTATTTATCTATAATTTTATTTTGAACATAATCTGCCAAAATTTGTCCAAATGTTCTTGATCAAAAGTTTGTTTAATATTTGGGCTGTTTGTTATATTTACGCACGTCTTCTTTCATTCCATTATGTAAATCGGTTTAGGAGTACTGGATCTGAATTGTGAATTGCATGACCTTGACCAATGACCTAGATCTTAAACATGCAACCACAAAACAGGTGTGAAATATATAATGTAGCACCACATTGTCTGACGCGGCGTAAGAGTTATAAAGGAAAGGTTTATAAGTTCAACAAAAGAAGAGTAGCATTCACAGAATACAGTCACTCCAACAAGTATTACAACGCAAAAGTGATTCAAAACGTACATAAGAAACACATTCAGTAAAAAAGTACATCACAAACATATAAGGGTTGACAACAGGGGTACTACCTTGGAACGGTCAGTTGCAAAAGGGACCACCGGGGAGTTTAAACCGGTTCAAGGGTGCATCAAACGTCCCTCTTACCCTGTCGTCATCCCTAAACAACATGACAGTGTAAATAAAAATAATAAACCACGTAGTTCGTGAATTTATTTAGCGGTTTATGAACTATAAACTAAACAACCTGTGACAGTGAACATGTGACCGCAAGTTTAGTGCCTGAAAGTCTATGGATACAAACATCATTATACAATGTGGATTAAGATCTGATACAAAATTCCGAAACAGTTTTTTGAAGTTATCATCTTCACTTAAATAACGTCCTTTGTTTAAATATAAGTAAATTTAACAAGTCTGTAGCACATGCCGGGGACAACATCTGTACAAACTTGATATAAATCATTTCTGAAAACAACTGTTAAAACAGTATACAATTATTCTTCGTTAGAGGACCATAAGCTTACACAACATACAATACATGATAGGCTTGGCCGAGTACAATAAGCTAATGCGCCATATCATATATGAGAGCATTATTATATGTTAACATTTGGCTCCCGGACATGAATCAAATTTGCCCTCATGGTCACCATCAGTATTGTATATGAACTGATTGTTTTGTTTAACCTTTATACGATAAACAACTGTATAATTCCATACTCATTAAGAATCAGTTACTGATTCAGTTATCTATCTGAAATTAGTTATCTTATTAAAAGTATTTTCACCTCGACCTGCTGACCTCGGTCTTAAGACAAACACACACTGTAGTGAATTACCCTGTCTTGTTGTTTTGTTAAGACGCCATCTGAAGCCAAGGCTTTACCATCTGTTTCAGTTTGAAGTTCAACAGATATGCTGTCGCTTTCCTGAATTTGGCCAGTAGATAAAGTTTCAGTGATATCAGGTGTATCATCTCTATCGTTTGGCTGAACTTCCGAAGTTGCACAGGCTGAAATTATTTACATGTCATTGATATAAAACAATTACACGCCGATATAATAGTATTATAAAGAAAGAAACACATTCAGGTTAACATTGCAAATCAAGACTAAGACCTTTTGACATTATTATTATCATTAAATACCCAGTCTTTCTGTGCCGAAATTAACCCACAAACCTCCACCACCACTCATCATGTACCTAGTAGGGGATACGCCTGTGACACAACATTCCAGATAAGGATCAATAAAACACTGGTAAGGGCCAATAAAACGCAGAAAATTATGCTGTGGGAGGCCCTAATCAATGGAGTGTAGTATAATGACTTATTAATATTTCTATACATGTCAAAGACTGTATTATGACACGAATAGAAAAACGTCTTCAATAAACATGTAAAAATACATTTATTCATTTAATGCCATAGCAATTGCAGGTAAACCAACATCTGTAATTAAAATTAATTAGTTAAAGAGATATAGCTGTTTTTTAAATATATTACGTGCATTACGTTTATAAATCAATGTGCTTCCAAATGACGTGATTTTTTTAACTTTTGACTAAATTCTAGTACATTTACCGTACGAAAACGGTAAAATTCGTCGTAAAAATAGGCACCACCAGAGGGCGCTATTTAGGAATTTGATGTTTATTTTCAGCAATTTAAAATTAGTACTGATGGAAAGCAGAAACAATAACCTACATACAGGGAAAACATTGTCACAATATACGCGATTTTGATTATTCCCGAGTAACCCCGCCAGCTACCTTAAATAAATAATAAATGAGAAGACAATCAAACATTAACGCTTTTATTTTTATATTTTATACTTTGTTTTATTTTAAATATACAAGAAACTGTAAGTCGGAATGTTGTATATACATCGGATGAAAATGACTTCAACAGTGTTGGGATATTAAAGCTTTTTTTCTCTTTAAATAAATAAAATAAAAAATAAAAAGTACAAACATGTTTTAATTTAAACTTTAGTAATAAACAGAGGCAAATTATATTCTTAAATTTATCATAAACTTTAATCAATAAATTATAAGACATATGAAATAAAATCTGTATCCTGTACTAATGAAATCAATTTATTAAAAGCTTGTCCGAAAAAGATTAATTTCAATGTTCTCTGTTATCTCTGAAAGGACCTCATGTTCAATGTGGAATATTGTTCTATTATCCAATAAATTGTTTTATTACTGCTATTTTATTTTTTAGATAGTATTGCCCCCACCTCCACCCAATTACGGCCGGAATACACGGAACACAGGGTTTTTAAAGGGACACACGGCAATTTTTATTTTTTAAAAACTCACGGCGTACCGCTAGTTTTTCTGCATAACTCGCATTTGTTCAATCATTAATATTAATTATAAGAATAGTATTAAGCAATATTTCTTTGAAGATTATTATTTTTTGATATTATTGCACAATAATATATTAAAACTTACAGTATGATAAGACGAAAAAGTGAAAACATAAAATTTGATTTATTTAAATGTAACCAGGGTAACAGTTACAAGAGGTCAATGACCTTGAAGCTCTACCCGCAGGTTCTGAAAGCTAGATCAACATTCCTGTGAAATTTCATGAAAATATGTCAAGTATTTTCAGAGTGGTCGTTACAAGTTGTTATATATAACTCTATGCCCGGTAACAAATATAACCTGATGTAAATAGGTGAACCAGTATAGAGGTGTATATAGCTATTGATGCGTATCTGGCTTACTGATGCATGTCTGACTTCTCCATATACTGATAATTTAACGCATTAAGTTATATCGAGAAAATAGCTCAACTGGTAGAGAAGAGGTCGTATTTCAAACTCGAGAAAAACTGAACCGCACGGTTTCAAGCACCAGAATTGGTATTTTTAATTTTATATATCATAACATGTTTTCATTTTTTTCACTTAAATTATATATATTTGTTATAGATCTTAGTCGTTGTATTTTTTTGCATGATTAATATTTTCTATAGATCTACATGTAGATCTAATTCAATATTTTTCTTTAGAATTTATTTGTCTTATCTATTGCAAATTTATAACAATCACATATTTCCTACAGCTGGTTTGACCAGTTTATTCGTTTTATCATTATGTGATTATATGTGCCTCTTATATTTCAGACATTTATTTTAAATAAAAATGCAATTTTGAGCAATATTGACATGTTTAAAAAGTACTAAATATGAATATGGTCATTAAAAATAATCATACTTGAAGTTGATTCGAACCAACAACCTACGAGGTAAAAATATCATTTTATGTCATTTCATGTCTAGCACCTCTATCCACTGAGCCAATATTTTTTACATCGTTGTATGTCCTAATGACTAGACCATATACGTATGTTGTGTTATATGTTGACGTTATTTTATACCTGTACACACCCATTTATCTATAATTGAAATCTGTTTATATACAGGCTAGGTTCGATCCTACACGATTTATAGTTTGAAATAAAATTGCTACTACAATAATATTAAGCTAAATCTCACATTTGAGTGTGCCAAGCAAACATTTGTGTTTGACTGAACACGTTTAGTAAATACTATGAAAATAAACACAAACTGGGTTTTAAAATCCATTTAAGTTTCTAAATGACTAGACCATATACGTATGTTGTGTTATATGTTATGTTATCTGTTGACGTTATTTTATACCTGTACAAACCCATTTATCTATAATTTGACATCTGTTTATGTCCAGGCTAGGTTCTATCCTACAAGAAGAGTTGTCCAAGTCTATGTCGCTGATTGGAGTGTTTATCGTAGTCATCTTTGAGCGTTCGTGTGCATGTTGACTATACTCCTGTTCTGCACATTTTGTGACAGCCGAAACTTAAAAAAAACAACATCAGACACAAATTAACAGTATGTTTGCAATTCTACGTTTCTTGTGGGATGGCAATAGTGTCAGAGAGAGGTTTGTTGGTGCACCCTAGAACAGGTTTAAAATCCTCCGTTAGTGTTCTTTTTGCTTCAGTGTACTATTTGTTAGATGACCATTCCCCATTGTCAAGGTTTATGACGTAAACCATACCCAGACTTTCAAATGTTCCTTGTTGGAGCATCACAGGAATTCACCCGGGGACAATTGGGGTTGTCCTTCAAAGACTTTTAACCCACAGAGAATTAGTGTTCAAATAATACCTTCAACAGAGACCACTGTGGTAAATTCTTTGAAAATTGCATGCAATCTGCTAACCCTCAGTTGTGTACCGCGACCAGTCATCATCTTGATGCCATAATCCATAATCCATGACCAGATGGACACCGAGTATTCCACTGGTCATGGGGCACCATTTTCCATAACTACATGTGATACTCAACTGGATACCAGAGCCATTGATCACTAGCCAAACTTTCTCGAAATATTAGAAAAATGATTTCTCTCCAGACCAGTCGTTCGGATGAGTCTTAATACCGACGATTCCCCGTGCAATACAGCCAGGAGAAATAAAAGCTTATACGCACACCTAACATACCATCATAAAATAGAGGCATCGTTCATTATAAAAGCGATTCTAAACGGAATAACAGAGATACATGTATATCTTTGGAAAAAAATGAGAAAGATGACAATTTAAGAAAATAAATAACGGGGAGGGTGGAGGGTTGAGCGGGGAGGGAACTGGTTAAGGGGTTAAACGGTATGTACTCCTGTGTACCCTTAATATAAATGTGTACCATTAATATAAATAAACAAAGAAGGAAATTGTGAAAATGTAGTCACAACGTATTGTTGGATGGGGAGGAGATGGATAACAGGAACGTTCACATGCAATTTTAAGTTGATGTTCTATATCTAATAGAGAGCCATTTACCATAACAGCCATATTTAAACTAGTGTTTATATCTAGGAAGTATGAGTGTCTTCTGTTTAGTATGTTGTAGTATCCTAATGTTGCCACGTGTGTACGTGTCCTGTACCGTTATACATGTTGTAATATATATATATATAATTGGGATGTTTTGCATAGCTCAGCTAGTATGGCATGTAAGTTTATAAGTTTTAACCCAACAAAATACCAAGCCACATATTTTCCTGTATCCCTTCGTGCATACTGCTTCCGACTCTCACTTCACCAACATGTAATACATCTAGCCTGATGTCTTATTAATATAATTTGAAAATAGCAATTTGAGCACATTTTGTATTAATTGATTAATATGCAAAATATATAACTGGCTCTGGTAAGATGTATTAAGTTTGTTTATTAACTACATCTGTGATACTCAGTTATGTCTGACCGCGTCGATCTGCTATTGTGTTACACTATTCGAATATTATTTACTTGTATTCTTTATGTTTAACGTCTATTATAAATATAAATACTATAGGATGGAACCCGACAATGTCATTATAAAGAACTCTTAACATTCTTAATATTTTCAATATACTACGTGAAGGAGTGGATTGACTGCGTACCATGCATGTTGCACTTCCCGCTCAATGTTTGCATCTAAATCTAGTTTTATTGACACTTATCACGTTATGATTGTTCCAGTTGTAATATCTTTATAAATCAGTATAATACTATTTTAAATGATATATTCTTTGGGAAAAGCATGTTTTTGTATGTTTCAGTTCGACACGGGAATCATATGCTTTTCCTTCCGACCTGGACGGCTAAAATTATTATACACTATTCTGTTGTGTGTGTGTGTTATTGGTGATCACCTCTTGGTTCGTGAATGACAGTGAAATAAAGGTAAGAGTTTCATTATGTAAACTGATTCAGGAAATATTAGGCATAGTCTTACCTAGATCTTCAATACATCTCCAGAATTCTGTTTCTGTCAAAATGACCTCAATACCAATGCTTTTACATCCTTCAATGTCTCTGATGGCTTGCTGTACTGGTTCAAAAATCTTCGTTAACCCTCCGTGTACGCATTTTGTCCACAAATCTTTCAAGCTCTTGAAGGACGGACATTTGAGTCGTATGATGACACATCTTTGTGTGGCTTCAACTACTTCTGTGCCATCAGTTTCAAGCTCAGAAATAGCTTCTAACACGCATTGATTTATGGTAGCGAGATCCGTCTCTGCAAAGTTCCGACGTAACTTAGGATCAAGCAGTTCCACTAACTTTTTCGAAATAGATTTTTCGCTTTGTGGGTTGCAATTTTGGACTCGTAATTCAAGATTGGTTTCTTAAACAAAACAAAAGAGCAATATAGTGCAAATTTAATAATAATTGCGTAAAAAAGTATGTTCTCTTGTAATTACACAAATTAAGCCACCTTAAATGGCGAGTAACATACAATGTTACTCTATAGAGTTAAAATATTCATTGTTACTCTACAGTGTTAAAATATTCCATTGCTAGCTAATTCAAAACTTTATCCAGCTTTATGTTTTAGGTACACTATTTTCACGATCGACATCATATTGTATATGCAAGAAAACGCAGTATAGTTATTATACTATGGTTTACTCCGTCCATGACGAAAAAAGAAGTTGTGTCGCTGCAGTATTAGAGTCTGAACAAGCATGTATTCAACGGTATGGCAATATTATCATTTACACTACGTTCATTAATACAAAAGGAAAACATTCTTTACCTGGCATATTTACTCCTGGAAATAGGAATGAAATAAGAAATTCAAGTCGCTCCATCCCCTTTAATTGAACTGTAAATATAGATAGCGTTATAATATACTTTCCTTATACTCGTACACTAGTTAGATATTTTGATTTACGAGCAAAATAAAAAAGGTATTTTAAAAAATATGTATGTACAATGTGCGATGTGTTATAATGTATTTTTTAGCTTGAAGGAAAATAATAACTCTGGTCTTACGAAAATATGCCTAGAACATTATATTGTAAAAACGAGCCGCTGAACTATCGATAGCAAATTCCAGTGTGCATGTAGTTTAAATAAGTAAATTGCTTACCAGTATTAAATCCCATCATTGTGTCATTTAGTGTGTCTACCTTTTGGGACGTCTCTTTTTGATCGGTCTGTAAGCACTCCAACTGATATTCTATATATGCTTCTCTATCATACCAATCTTTCAGCACTTTGATGGTATCACCCAAACTAAGGGCTCCGTGTTCCGCGTACTCAACCAACGTATTTATTTCATTGTTAAGATCACTATTGTTGATTGCCTTCAAAAATCGTTGAATCATCACTTTTAACTTCTCCAAATATCCTCCATATTCATCATCTGAAACACTCGGATCTCCCTTATGACATAGTTTGTTCCGTAGCTTTTTTAACTCTTGTAGGTCCATTCCCATTTCAGTAGTAACGGAGCAAAATCCAAGTAAAATGAAGCATATGAGCTGTATATCCCACTCTTCTATGTCTACTGCTGACCCACCCGCTGGAAACAACAGGCGCATTTGTTTATCGTTAGGCTTTCGTTTGCATATCTCCTCCTTGTGATAATTAAGGAATTGATCTATGGTCCATGGGTCGGGATCATGACCTACTGGTGTTGATTTTTCAACTGACTTGATAGTCACTTTCCTAACCAGTTTCGTACAGCCTTTCGCCAACAATATGATAATTCGACTATATTTCTCCGTTTTGTCAGTTGCCATGTCTAGTTCTTAATGGCCATGGTAAGACACGTCAATAATCAAATAGTTGTGTCTGTTACGACATGCTTTTTCTCCTGTTTTCTTCTGAAATAAAAAAGAGTGCTGATATTTTAAAATATGCAGAACAAGATCAGAAAATAACAGTGGGAATCCGGAAAATCACCACACCAGAATTTGGCAAAATTGCCAAGTAATTCTAGATATACAGTACTTCTGTGCATTTGATATTGTTCAGTGAGTCCTATTCATTACATCCTATAACACTTTGGTCAAAATTTTACATTAAAAAGAGATAATATTATATGTCAAAGTCAAAAATGCCTTGGGATTTTGGAATTTTCATTAATCCTGCGGGATTTTGGCAGTCCCATGGGTTTTTAAAAATCACACGGGATTTTTCAACCTTGGGATTTTTGAAAAATAAATCCGACGGGTTTTTTTGTCCTTCAATTCAATTGTGAGATTAATTTTAAATCCCATAGGATTTTATACCCATATTTTAACGTGGGATTTTAAAATTCTCATGGTAGGCTGTGAGCTAGTAGGAGAAACCGTCCCCACACCCGGGGGAATTTTGTAGGGTATGATTTTCTGAAAGAACATACAGTAATTTTCAAAATGAGACATGTGTGCCATTGGAGCTTTAGTGAGTTTTGGGTGAAAACACTGCGTTTTTCTGCGAAAATCGCCGAAATCTGGAATTATTTTTTAGAAAAAGAATGGAATATATTAGAACCAATTTGAATTGATGGAATCTTTCTCGGAACGCATCTCTGCGTGTCCAACCATATAATTTATGGATCCGATACTTAAATATTGAGATTTTGGATAAAAAATTAAAAAAATTGAATAAATCGCTGATTTCTGTAATACATTGGGGATACTCAACTAAAAATTAGAAATATATCTAATACAATAGAAAAAAAGAAACATTGTAACCTTTTCGGGCAAGGTAAGGTCCAGTGATTAAGTAGAAAAAAGTCCCAAACCGCATGATGTTTGGAGTGCCTTAATTTTGGGGCGAAAAATGTGTAATTTTGTCAAAAATCGCCAGAATCTGGAATTATTTTTTGAAATTAGTTTGAACATAAACTTATCAAACTGAAGGAATAGAATGTTGCACAGCATACATATTCAAGTTTTTCCTGACGCAATATATAACATATGTGCTCAAATATAAGCATTTTAGGGCAAAATGTTTGAAAAATGACAAAAATCACTGATTTCTGTAATCCATTGGGGGTATTGGGTTAAAATATAGAAACAAATTTAATACAATTGAACAAGGACACATTGCAATATTTTTGGATAGATAAAGGTCCAATAATTAAGTAAAAAAAAGTCCCGAACAGTATGATGCTTGAAAATGCCTAAATTTGTAGGCGAAAAATGTGTATTTTTGTCAAAAATCGACGGAATCTGGAATTATTTTTGAAAATAGTTTTAACATAAACTTATCAAATTGAAGTAATATAATGTGGCACAGCATACATATTCAAGTGTTTCCTTGCATCATATATAATATATCTGCTGAAATATTTAGGAAAAAGGACTAAAATCGCTTATTTCTGCAATCCATTGGGGGTATTGGGTTAAAATCTAGAAAAATATATAATACCGGTACAATAGAAAAATAGACTGTAAGCTAGTAGGAGTAACCCTCACCCCAGGGAGAATTTTGTACACCCTATTTTTCCGAGAGCCCATTATGTGTAGAGCATTTTGGAACATGTATGTGTACCAACTGGCGACTTGGACTTTACCACGTTACCAGCATTTGGAACATGGTACATAGAGCTATATACAGTATACGTTATAAATAGAGAAATAGCGTTGAGCGACCCTCTGCGTACAGCCACTGGGCCGACCCACAGATTTTGCGACACAACGAGACCGGTGGCCAGCCGTCGGCAAAGGTCCCCAGAACATGTGGCACTCGGTCGCTAGTCCATATTAGGGGAAAGGCTACCCGAGTTCGAGTCTCGAACATGGCACATAGAGCTATATACAGTTATATAGAAGGATATAGCGTTGAACGACCTTCGGCCGACGGCCGCTGGGCCGACTTACATATTGAGTGACACAACGGACTAGTGGGCAGCCGTCGGCAAATGTCTCCTCAATGCGTGGCATTCAATAGCTAGGCTGTATCAGTGGGGAGGCTACCCGAGTTCTGGTCTCGAACCTCGTAACTCCCCTAGAGCTTTATACAGTATAGTTATGTATGTATAGAGGGACCCTCGGCCGATGGCCGCTGGACCGATCCACATATTTAGTGACACAACGAGACCGGTGGCCAGCCGTCGGCAAAGGTCCTCGCTATGCGTGGTACTCGGTTTCTAGGCCTTATCTGAGTGAGTGCTGCCCGAGTTCGAGTCTCGAACATGGCACATAGAGTTATATACAGTTATATAGAGGGAAATAGCGTTGAACGACCTTCGGCCGATAGCCGCTCGGCCGACCCACATATTTTGTGACACAACGACGAGACCGGTGGCCAGCCGTCGAAAATGGTCCTCGCTACGCGTGTCACTCGGTCCCTAGGTCGTATCAGGGGGAAGGCTACCTGAGTCCGGGTCTCGAACATGCCACCTAGAGCTATATAGTAAATAGCTTTGAGCGACCCGCAGCCGACGGCCGCTGGGCCAACCCACAGGTTTTGTGACACAACGGCGGTCAGCCGTCGTCAACGGTCCTCGCTACGCGTCGAACTCTGGAAGCCTTCCCCCTGATACGACCTAGGGACTGAGTGCCACGCGTAACGAGGACCGTTGCCGACGGCTGACCACCGTTCCCGTTGTGTCACAAAACCTTTCGAACATGGCACCTAGAGTTATACAGTATAGTTTTATAGAGAGAAATAGCCTTGAGCGACCCACAGCCGACGGCCGCTGGGCCGACCCACAGGTTTTGTAACTCATCGGGAATGGTGACCAGCCTCGGCAAAGGTCCCCGCTACGCGTGGAACTCAGTCGCTAGACCGTATCAGGAGGGGGGCTACCTGAGTTTGGGTCTCGAACATAGCACCTAGAGCTATATACAGTATAGTAATTGAGCGACCCTCGGCCGACGGCTGCTGGGCCGACCTACACATCTAGGGACACCACGGGACCATCTTGGATGCCATGTTTGATTTCTTTTTATTGTGTTACACATAAATTTCGGCTAATATACATATGCATATTATACACAGTCTAATTAAAATTTTGATATATAGAAACCCTTACTTACAGACGAACACCAGTTGTTACAGCAAACTATTTGCACATGTTTTTTTGGTAATGAATGTGGTATAACGTAAACTACAGAATAGTTTCATTAAGTTTGAAGCGTTTCTCAACTTATATTAATAAAAGTACATGTATTATGTTTTTTACATTGTTTTGATTTAATTTATATTCAACGTTTTTAATGTACATGTACATTGAAATTTTAATTGTAATGTAAGGTACACAGTTTACATACACGTTACTCACTAAAGCCTAACGCTCAGAATTGATGGCACACCCGTCTCATTTTGAAACTTATTGTATGTTCTTTCAGAAAATCATACCCTACAAAATCCCTCATGGAGGAGGGGGTCTACAGCCAGCTCAAGAACTAGTACATGATGTGTTGTATTTGTTCGGGAGGTTCTGTCATGTCATTTTTTAACAAATTCCCATAAGGTATCAGCTAGAGCAGGCTTGTTTGCTTATAAAAGCAAATAAATTGTCAGCGTGCCATGCACTCCTTGAAAACATATGATGGGTCAATGGCAATATCGCCAGGTGAGAGTAGGAATGTCCCATAGAAGAAAGACGGCACTTTTTTCTCTCATCTGGCGATATGTCGTTGTAACATGTATGTTTAAATTACTTTTTGAAGAAAAAAATCCAGATTTCGTTTATGTTTTATTAAAAAAACATTTTCCTCCAACAAAATAAAGCAGCATTTACCATCTTCTTATGGGTTTTCTGGTATATTATTGCACATTGGACTGCAGAAATGTTATAATATATTTGTTTCCGTTCTTTCTTTCTATGCACTTTTAATTTTTTCCCAATACCTCAATGCATTACAGAAATCAGCGATTTTAGTCATTTTTTCAACATTTTGCCCTAAAATATAAATACTTGTGCATATATGTTATATCTGATACAATAAATGACTTGGATATGTATAGTGTGCAACATTATATTGCTTCAATTTGATAAGTTTATGTTCAAACTATTTTCAAAAGATAATTCCATATTCCGGCGAATTTTGACGGAAATACACATTTTTCGCCTGAAAATTAAGGCAATATTTTAAACATCATATGGTTCAGGACTATTTTCTACTTAATTATTGGACCTTTGTCTATCCAAAATGTTACACTATGTCTTTATTCTATTGTATTAAATACAGAAATCAGTGATTTTTTGATTTTTTTCGCAACTGTTTGCCCTAAAATACCAATATTTGAGCACATATGTTATATATGATGCCAGGAAAAACTTGAATATGTATGCTGTGCAACATTCTATTGCTTCAATTTGATAAGTTTATGTTCAAACTAATTTTAAAAAATAACTCCAGATTCTGGCGATTTTTGACAAAAATACACATTTTTTGCCCCAAAATTAAGTCATTTCCAAACATCATGCGGTTTGGAACTTTTTTTCTATTTAATCACTGGACCTTACCCTGTCCGAAAAGGGTTACAATATTTTTTTCCAACAGTTTGCCCTAAAATACCAATATTTGAGCACATGTGTTATATATGATGCCAGGAAAAACTTGAATATGTATGCTGTGCAACATTCTATTGCTTCAATTTGATAAGTTTATGTTCAAACTAATTATAAACAAGAGGTCAATGACCTTGAAGCTCTAATGATTGATTTTGATTTCAGGAAGTAGTCGCTACAGACTTGTTTTTTGAAAAATTATTTTTAGCCGTGGCGGCCATCTTGAATTTCCGGCCGACCTGAAATATTGCTAGGATCAATTAGACATCAAGAGCAACATTCCTGTGAAGTTTCATGAAAATCCGTCAAGTAGTTTCACAGGAATAGTCGCTACAAGTTTTCATTATATAACTCTATGTAAACAAAGATGGCCGCTGACAGCCATGTTTAACGTCGAATCAAAATAATGTTTGACTCTGATAACCACCATGTCATGCTGATCATTTTACAAAAAGTCCCATATCAATATCACTTATAGTTTTCAAGACGTAGTCGCTACAAACTTCTTTTTTAAAAAATCTAATTTTAGCTTCGGCGGCCATCTTGAATTTCTGGCCGATCTGAAATTTTGCTAGGATCAATTAAACATTAAGAGCAACATTCCTGTAAAGTTTCATGAAAATCTGCCAAGTAGTTTCAAAGGATTAGTCGCTACAAGTTTTTACTATATAACTCTATGTAAACAAAGATGGCTGCTGACAGCCATGTTTAACGTTGAATCAAAACAATTTTTGACAAGGACCAACATCATGTCATGCTGATCATTTTACAAAAAGTCCAATATCAATATCACTTATAGTTTTCAAGTAGTAGTCGCTACAAACTTGTATTTTGAAAATCTATTTTTAGCCATGGCAGCCATCTTGAATTTTCGGGCGACCTTAAATTTTGCTAGGATCAATTAGACATCATTAGCAACATTCCTGTGAAGTTTCATGAAAATCCGTCAAGTAGTTTTAGAGGAGTAGTCGCTACAAGTTTTCATCATATAACTCTATGTAAACAAAGATGGCCACTGGCAGCCATGTTTAATGTCGAATCAAAATAATGTTTGACTCTTATAACCATCATGTCATGTTGATCATTTTACAAAAAGTCCCATATCAATATCACTTATAGTTTTCAAGACGTAGTCGCTACAAACTTCCTTTTTAAAAATCTATTTTTAGCTGTGGCGGCCATCTTGAATTTCTGGCCGATCTGAAATTTTGCTAGGATCAATTAGACATTAAGAGCAATATTCCTGTAAAGTTTCATGAAAATCTGTCAAGTAGTTTCAAAGGAGTAGTCGCTACAAGTTTTTACTATATAACTGTATGTAAACAAAGATGGCCTCTGGCAGCCATGTTTAACGTTGAATCAAAATGATTTTTGACAAGGACCAACATCATGTCATGCTGATCATTTTTAGAAAAAGTCCCATATCAATATCACTTATAGTTTTCAAGAAGTAGTCGCTACAAACTTGTATTTTGAAAATTTATTTTTAGCCGTGGCGGCCATCTTGAATTTCCGGCCGATCTGAAATTTTGCTAGGATCAATTAGACATCAAGAGCAACATTCCTGTGGATCAATTAGACATCAAGAGCAACATTCCTGTGAAGTTTCATGAAAATCCGTCAAGTAGTTTCAGAGGAGTAGTTGCTAAAAGTTTTCATTATATAACTCTATGTAAACAAAGATGGCCGCTGGCAGCCATGTTTAACGTCGAATCAAAACGATTTTCGACAAGGACCAACATCATGTCATGCTGATCATTTTAGAAAAAGTCCCATATCAATATCACTTATAGTTTTCATGAAGAAGTCGCTACAAACTTGTTTTTTAAAAACCTATTTTTAGATCTGGCGGCCATCTTGGATTTCACATCAACATGAATTTTTGCTAGGATCAACTAGACTTCATGGGCAACATTTCTGTAAAGATTCATGAAAATCCATTCAGTAGTTTCAGAGGAGAAGTCGCTACAAAAAAAGTTTACGGACAGACAGACGGACAGACAGACGGACAGACGGACGACGGACGCCGCACCACGGCATAAGCTCTGCTGATCTCTGATCAGTAGAGCTAAAAATAACTCCAGATTCCGGCGATTTTTGTTTTTACACATTTTTCGCCCCAAAATTAAGTCATTTCCAAACATCATGCGGTTTGGAACTTTTTTCTCTTTAATCACTGGACCTTACCCTGTCCAAAAAGGTTACAATTTTCTTTTTTTCTATTGTATTAGATATATTTCTAATTTTTAGTTAAATACCTCCAATGTATTACAGAAATCAGCGATTTTATTTAATTTTTTGACATTTTTACCCAAAATCTCAATATTTGAGTATCGGATCCATAAATTATATGGTGAGACATGTAGAGATGCGTTCTATGGAAGCGTCCTGGTGCCAGGGGTAATTTTTTTATCTCGTAATTACGACTTACTATCTCGTAATTACGACTTAGTATCTCGTAATTACGACTTACTATTTCGTAATTACGACTTAGTATCTCGTAATTACGACGACTAATTATCATTATTATCATTCAGATGATTACCTCATTTATCAAGGGCCATAATTCAGCAGTTACTGGTCCAATCTGGTTGGGTTTCAAACTTTCTGAGCTTCCATTGATATTAACCATCTGGTAAAGTTTAGTAAAGATCGGATGAAAAATGAAGGCCCTATCGACTTAACGAGACAAAAGTTAACGACGGACAACGGACGTCGGGCGACGGACAACTCGGAATTCCATAAAAAATGAAGTTGCTACCAGGTTACCAAGGTCAATATAGCAATAGTTCTTTAACGTGCTCGGAGGGTAGACCGCCCGGTCTTGCCCAAGAATACACCGATGGAACTCAGTGGATGAATTACCCTCTTTGTGTATATAGAAATATATTCTATTTCTGCCTTTCGGTATATCTTGGATAGCAGGTATTCCTGTCCCACCCAATCAGAAATCTTACCAGGGTATCGGCAAAATTCAAACGTTGTTGAGGAAACTTATCTAGATGTTTGTCTTGAAAACAAGCAAGCGTCGCAGATGATCTAGACTACAAGTCTGGGTGTATGTGTCAGCCAATCAGAACCAGAATCTCGGTAAACACGCCCACCGATTCAAAAAAGCTTTTTAAATTAGAAGGTTCAGACGTTTAATAGGGAAGAGGACTATACTCCTTCAGAAAGAGGGGAGGTAATCATCTGGATGATACTAATGATAATAAGTCGTAATTATTAATTACTAAGTCGTAATTACGAGATAGTAAGTCGTAATTACGAGATACGAAGTCGTAATTACGAGATAGTAAGTCGCAATTACGAGATAAAAATAATTTACCCCTGGCACCATGACGCTTCCATAGCGTTCCATAGCGTTCCGAGAAAGATTCCATCAATTCAAATTGGTTCTAATATATTCCATTCTTTTTCTAAAAAATAAAATTTCGTCTAAAAATGCAACGTTTTCCCCCAAAACTAACTAAAGCCCCAATCCTCAGATGGCACACATGCCTCATTTTGAAGCTTAATGTATGTTCTTTCAGAAAATCATACCTACAAAATTCCCCCTGGTGGGGAGGGGGTCTACAGCCAGCTCAAGAACTATAGGATTTACAAAGTAAATGTATCCAAAAAATGATGACAATGATGATGACGCTGATGTAAATGTGCTCTCACATTCTGTAAGTGTTGCAGTGTTAATAATAACAATGAGTGTTTATGTAATGGCCATCATTTTAGACCATTTCATAAAGTTATTATTACGGTTTCTGTTGCTGCTACGACTGCTGCTACGACTGTCAATACTGTTGCTGCTGCTGCTGCTGCTGCTGCTGCTGCTGCTGCTGATGATGATGATGATGATGATGGTGATGATGATGACAACAACATTGCTAATGATAATGCTGAGATAGTACTAATGACGATGCTTTTGTGCAAGATATTATATACTGTTATATAATTATGATTATGATGGTAATGATGATAAAAGTAAAAAATAAAGAATTCTGATACTATTTCAGATGGTTAAATAATACTTTATATGAGAGATACTTCTGGTGGTTATATTGCTGCCTTTGTTGCTATTGCTAACGCTTCACCTGTAGTTGCTTCTGCTGTTGATGGTGATGATGATGATGATGATAAAATAATAATGACATAATGTTATTGAACGAAACAATGAGTAAGAATAATGGTTATATTTATAAAGGTAATGCTGATATCAGTTTATTCTGCTATTGCTGTTGTAATATTATTAATAATATAATTATTATGTTGTTGTGATGGTTAATAATTATTTGGGTAATGTTGCTTTTGCTGCTGATTTTTTCTGCTGCTGCTACGATGATATTATTATTATTATTATGAGTACTACTACTACTACTACTACTACTACTACTACTACTGTTACTACTACTACTACTACTACTACTACTACTACTACTACTACTGATGCTGATACAACTGCTACTACTACTGTTACCACTACTACTACTATTGATGTTGCTACGGCTGTTCTTGCTACTGCTAATACTGTGTATAATAGCAATGCAACAAATGTTGCTAATGTCACTACTTTAATGCTGCTGCTGCAGCTGTTGATACTGATGCTACGGTTATTGCTACTAGTACTACTACTACTGTTACTACTACCACTATTACTAATACTACAACTGCTACTACTACTACTACTACTACAACCACTACTACTACTACTACTACTACTACTAGTACTACTACTACTACTATTAATATTACTACTACTACTACTACTACTACTACTACTACTACTACTACTACCTTTACTACTGCTACTACTACTGCTACTGCTACTGTTACTATTACTACTACTACTACTATTACTAATACTACTACTACTGCTACTGCTACTACTACTAATACTAATATTACTACTACTACTACCACTTCTACTACTCTTAATACTATTACTACCACTAGTACTACTACTACTAATACTAATACTACTACTACTACTACTACTATTGCTGTTGCTAATGCTGCTTTTGCAACTGCTACTGCTAATACTGCGTATTATAGTAAGGCAAATGATGCTGCTAATGTCACTACTTTAATGCTGCTACTGCTGCATCTGTTGCTGTTGCTGCTGTGACTGCTGCTATTGGTACTACTGCTAATACTATTACTACTACCACTTCTACTACTACTACAACTACTATTACTATTACTACTACTACTACTATTACTACTACTACTACTACTACTACTACTACTACTACTACTACTGCTACTACTACTACTACTACTACTACTCCCACTACTCTAACTACTATTACTACTACTAATACTACTACTACTACTACTACTACTACTACTACTACTACTACTACTACTACTACTACTACTTCTACTACTACTAATACTACTACTACTACTACTACTACTACTACTATTGCTGTTGCTAATGCTGCTGTTGCTACAGCTACTGTTAATACTGCGTATTATAGTAATGCAACTGATGTTGCTAATGTCACTACTTTAATGCTGCTACTGCTACTGCTGTTGCTGCTGCTGCTACTGATGTGGCTGCTGCTATTGGTGCTACTGTTACTACTACTACTACCACTACTACCACTTCTACTACTACTACTACTACTACTACTACTATTACTACTACTATTACTACTACTGTTGCTACTACTACTACTACTGCTATTACTACTACTACTGCTACTACTATTACCACCACTACTACTACTACTACTACTACTACTACTACTATTACTACTGCTAGTGCTACTACTACTGCTACTACCATTACTTCTACTACTACTACTGCTACTACTACTACTACTACTATTGCTGTTGCTACAGATACTCTACTACCGCTAATACTGAGTATTATAGTAATGCAACTGATGTTGCTAATGTCACTTCTTTATGATGTTGCTGCTGCTGCTCCTGCTACTGTTAATAACGCGTATTATGGTAATGCAACTGATGTTGCTTATGTCATTTTAATGCTGCTACTTCTGCTGCTGTTAATGTTGCTGCTTCTGATGCTACTGCTATTGCTACTACTACTACTACTACTACTACTACTATTACTACTACTACTACTACTACTATTACTACTAAAGCTACTATTATTACTACTACTACTACTACTACTAATTACTTCTACTATTACTGAGACAATTACTATTATCACTACTGCTAATACTACTAAAACTACTATTGCTGTTGCTTCTGCTGATGTTGCTACTGCTACTGATAATACTGCGTATTATAGTAATGCAACTGATATTGCTAATGTCACTACTTTAATGGTGCTTCAGCTACCGCTACTGATGCTATTGCAACTGAAACTACTACTTATACTAATACTACTATTACTACTGCTGCTACTACTAATACGATTACTGCTACTACTACTACTATGACTACTGCTACAACTACTACTACTATTACTACTACTACTAATATTGCTATTGCTTATGCTGCTGTTGTTACTGTTAATACTGCGTATTATAGTCATGCAACTGATGTTGCTAATGTCACTACTTTAATGCTTCTACTGCTGCTGCTGTTGTTGTTGCTGCTGCTGTTGTAGCTGCTGCTACTGGTACTACTGATACTACTATTACTACTACCACTTCTACTACTGCTACTACTACTATTACTACTACTATTACTACTACTACTGCTACTGCTACTACTACTACTACTACTACTACTACTATTGCTGTTGCTAATGCTGCTGTTGCTACTGCTACTGCTAATACTGCGTATTATAGTAAGGCAAATGCTGCTGCTAATGTTACTATTTCAATGCTGCTACTGCTGCTGCCGTTGATGCTGCTGCTGTGACTGCTGCTATTGGTACCACTGCTACTACTGTTACTACTACCACTTCTACTACTACTACAACTACTATTACTATTACTACTACTACTACTATTACTACTACTACTACTACTACTACTACTACTACTACTACTACTACTGCTACTACTACTACTACTACTACTACTCCCACTACTCTAACTACTATTACTACTACTAATACTACTACTACTACTACTGCTACTACTACTACTACTACTACTACTACTACTACTACTTCTACTACTACTACTACTACTACTACTACTACTACTACTACTACTATTGCTGTTGCTAGTGCTGCTGTTGCTACAGCTACTGTTAATACTGCGTATTATAGTAATGCAACTGATGTTGCTAATGTCACTACTTTAATGATGCTACTGCTGCTGCTGTTGCTGCTGCTGCTACTGATGTGGCTGCTGCTATTGGTGCTACTGTTACTACTACTACTACCACTACTACCACTTCTACTACTACTACTACTACTACTACTACTATTACTACTACTATTACTACTACTGTTGCTACTACTACTACTACTGATATTACTACTACTACTGCTACTACTATTACCACCACTACTACTACTACTACTACTACTACTACTACTACTACTATTACTACTGCTAGTGCTACTACTACAGCTACTACCATTACTTCTACTACTACTACTGCTACTACTACTACTACTACTAGTGCTGTTGCTACAGATACTCTACTACCGCTAATACTGAGTATTATTATAGTAATGCAACTGATGTTGCTAATGTCACTTCTTTATGATGTTGCTGCTGCTGCTCCTGCTACTGTTAATAACGCGTATTATGGTAATGCAACTGATGTTGCTTATGTCATTTTAATGCTGCTACTTCTGCTGCTGTTAATGTTGCTGCTTCTGATGCTACTGCTATTGCTACTACTACTACTACTACTACTACTACTACTATTACTACTACTACTACTACTACTATTTCTACTAATGCTACTATTATTACTACTACTACTACTACTACTAATTACTTCTACTATTACTGAGACAATTACTATTATCACTACTGCTAATACTACTAAAACTACTATTGCTGTTGCTTCTGCTGATGTTGCTACTGCTACTGATAATACTGCGTATTATAGTAATGCAACTGATATTGCTAATGTCACTACTTTAATGGTGCTTCAGCTACCGCTACTGATGCTATTGCAACTGAAACTACTACTTATACTACTACTACTATTACTACTGCTACTACTACTAATACGATTACTGCTACTACTACTACTATGACTACTGCTACAACTACTACTACTATTACTACTACTACTAATATTGCTATTGTTAATGCTGCTGTTGTTACTGTTAATACTGCGTATTATAGTCATGCAACTGATGTTGCTAATGTCACTACTTTAATGCTTCTACTGCTGCTGCTGTTGTTGTTGCTGCTGCTGTTGTAGCTGCTGCTACTGGTACTACTAATACTACTATTACTACTACCACTTCTACTACTGCTACTACTACTATTACTATTACTACTACTATTACTACTACTACTGCTACTGCTACTACTACTACTACTACTACTACTACTATTGCTGTTGCTAATGCTGCTGTTGCTACTGCTACTGCTAATACTGCGTTTTATAGTAAGGCAAATGCTGCTGCTAATGTTACTATTTCAATGCTGCTACTGCTGCTGCCGTTGATGCTGCTGCTGTGACTGCTGCTATTGGTACCACTGCTACTACTGTTACTACTACCACTTCTACTACTACTACAACTACTATTACTATTACTACTACTACTACTATTACTACTACTACTACTACTACTACTACTACTACTACTACGACTCCTACTACTACTACTACTACTACTACTCCCACTACTCTAACTACTATTACTACTACTAATACTACTACTACTACTACTGCTACTACTACTACTACTAATACTACTACTACTACTACTTCTACTACTACTACTACTACTACTACTACTACTACTACTGTTGCTGTTGCTAATGCTGCTGTTGCTACAGCTACTGTTAATACTGCGTATTATAGTAATGCAACTGATGTTGCTAATGTCACTACTTTAATGCTGCTACTGCTGCTGCTGTTGCTGCTGCTGCTACTGATGTGGCTGCTGCTATTGGTGCTACTGTTACTACTACTACTACCACTACTACCACTTCTACTACTACTACTACTACTACTACTACTATTACTACTACTATTACTACTACTGTTGCTACTACTACTACTACTGCTATTACTACTACTACTGCTACTACTATTACCACCACTACTACTACTACTACTACTACTACTACTACTACTACTACTACTATTACTACTGCTAGTGCTACTACTACTGCTACTACCATTAATTCTACTACTAATACTGCTACTACTACTACTACTACTACTATTGCTGTTGCTACAGATACTCTACTACCGCTAATACTGAGTATTATAGTAATGCAACTGATGTTGCTAATGTCACTTCTTTATGATGTTGCTGCTGCTGCTCCTGCTACTGTTAATAACGCGTATTATGGTAATGCAACTGATGTTGCTTATGTCATTTTAATGCTGCTACTTCTGCTGCTGTTAATGTTGCTGCTTCTGATGCTACTGCTATTGCTACTACTACTACTACTACTACTACTACTACTATTACTATTACTACTACTACTACTATTACTACTAATGCTACTATTATTACTACTACTACTAATAATAATAATTACTTCTACTATTACTGAGACAATTACTATTATCACTACTGCTAATACTACTAAAACTACTATTGCTGTTGCTTTTGCTGATGTTGCTACTGCTACTGATAATACTGCGTATTATAGTAATGCAACTGATATTGCTAATGTCACTACTTTAATGGTGCTTCAGCTACCGCTACTGATGCTATTGCAACTGAA
>JAWPHD010003772.1:102500-206460 GCA_037043455.1 Cyrtodaria siliqua
TATTGGATATAGTTACTGCAACATTGTTTGAACAGTACATAATATAGGATTTATATAAAAAAAAAAAGGTTTGTTAAGACATTTTACAATTTTATCGTAGCATATTATTACTAATTATATGTTTTTAATTGTTGGTTCTGAGTGCTTAAACATTCAAGCAGGTATTTCAGCAGATAAATACAGACAATTGATATTACTAAACAATAAATTTCTTGCAAAAAACAGGTCAACGAGTCAATTTTATGATATTTTTTGGTGATATAGGCAAGACATTTATTCCACGGAATTATTTCTTTCTGTAAAACAAACATCTAATAAACATAATGACGGTTGCAAGCTAGCCACATGTAGATTTATGTATGATACATTACATGTGATAACTTAAGCTAGCTGAATATAGCTTAAATGAAATTAAAACATTGTAAAAAATAATTCAAAAACTTAAAGAAAAAAAAAAAAAGGACGGTAGAATTATGGTACAAGTTCTTTATTTTACTATGCAATGTAGCATTGTAAATTCATTATTTTCACTAAGAGTATGATAATGGACCTTTGGAAACGGCCGAGCACGACACATACGAAATATTGCAGTCTCGGTTTGATTGAGACAGTTCATGAGTGGTAGTGAAATATGCAAGCTACCGCTCACGCCCTCTAGCCCCGGGTTGAGCAGAACTCAATATTAATAAAATCAACAGCACAAAATTTTAATCATCCCGAAGATGGCATGCATATGGCGGTGGACATGGAGTTAGCCTTCTTTAATGTATTCCCCATGTCGCACGGCGTATGGTCCCAGTATCTAATAAAATGAAATGCCCCGAAGAGCGAAATAAACATAATGGAATTTAGTTGGGAGCAGCGGTTATGAAGCCTGCGTATAAAAAGCAGACAACATATCCTATGATTGGTTAAACAATACCCAGAGCCTTTTATTGGCCGGAGTAGTGGAACCAAGGAATCAAAAATTAAGTAAAAAAACAAAAGAATTGAAAATGTACCACCGATAACTAACTATAAGTATCGGGCTCAGCGATCTCCAAAGATCGAATGAATAACAGTACTGATTGCAAGCGCGGGGAGACGTTGTACTGCCGCCACACTGCACAAGCAACGCCACTGTGCTATAAAAAAGGGTATGATAAAATTCATTATTTTCACTCCCCCGTTTTCACCATCTTTGGCATGAGGTTTTAGGTCAACTGGGTGGTTATAAGGAAAATTCCATAGTGAACTATACCTACAATGTTAATTATGAGTGATATTAAAATATTATTTGTAAACTGTCAAGGAATAGGTCAGCTATCAAAACGCACAGATTTGTTTGATTACCTTAAAAGTAAAGATTGTTGTATTTATTGTCTTCAAGACACACATTTCTGCCTGGAAATGATGAAAAGATTGTCAGAACTAGGTGGAGTAATGAGTGTTATTTTAGTTCATATAAGTCAAATGCAAGAGGAGTTGCGATTTTATTTAATAATAATTTTGAATACAAGGTCAACAAGACAAAAGCAGATGCAAATGGTAATTATATAATGTTAGATATAACGGTTGAAAGAAATAGATTCACATTGATATCGATATATGGACCAAATACCGATAACCCCTCTTTCTATAATAATTTATCTTCTGCTATTGATGAAATGAATAATGAAAACTGTATATGGTGCGGAGATTTTAGTCTTGTATTAGATCCGGTATTAGACTATTATAACTATAAATTTGTAAATGACAAAAAAAACAGGGATTAGGTACTAGAAATAATGTTAGATAAATATTTGATAGATCCTTTCAGAGAAAATAATCCAGATCTTAAAAGATATACTTGGAGAAAAAAAAACCCATTGCAGCAGGCTCGATTATATTTTTTCCTGATAACAGAAAGTTTTCTTTCATCTGTCAAACAATGCATTATTGATAATAGCTACAGATCTGATCACTCAGCAATTATATTAAGTATTTGTTTTAATAAATTTGAATTTAAAAAAGGTAAACCTCTTTGGAAGCATAACAACTCACTACTTAAAGACATTAATTATCTTCAGGCAATTAATGATAAAATAAAAGAGGTCAGATTGCAATATGCCTCACCTATATACAATAATGACACTTTAGAAGATATACTAAACAGTAAAATACAATTTACTATTAATGATCAACTGTTTCTCGAAACATTGTTAATGAAACTTCGGGGAAAATCCATCTCTTATTCATGTTTTGTTAAAAAGACAACTGATGAAAGGGAGAAATCTCTAACACAGAATATAGCAAATACTGAACAGAAACTTACAACGGAAAAAATTGAAGATCTTGAAATTTTAAAGTCTGAACTGATCGAAATAAGAAAAACAAGGTTAAAGGATCAGTCATAAGGTCACGGGCTACAAACATACAAGAAGGTGGAAAGATATTGTGCTTTAGAATCACATAATTACCAAGTAAGATAATACCAAAACTGGAAAAAGATGATGGATCAATAATAACGGACCAATATGAAATTCTAAAAGAGACAGAATCATTTTATAAAAAAATATATAGTAGTACAGATAATACCTTGGAATATATTAACCTTAAGGAAGATTTAAAGCATTTACATATTCCAAAATTGAATGAAGAGGAGTCTAACAGATTAGAAGGATTACTAAACATATCAGAATTATCATTTTCGTTAAAAAACATGAAAAATTTATCGCAGCCCAGGGACTACTGGGATACCTTGCGAGTTTTATAAAGTATTTTGGAAACAATAAGGTCACTTTATTTTGAGAGCAATTAACTATAGTTTCGCTATAGGAGAATTATTCATTACTCAGCGTCACGGAATTATAACATTATTACCTAAAGAAAATAAGTGAAGGCAATACCTGAAGAATTATAGACCAATCTCACTTTTAAATACTATTTACAAAATGGCTTCTGCATCAGTAGCATATAGGATTACACCAGTTCTACAAAAACTCATTAACAGAGATCAAACAGGTTTTATAGCTGGTGAAAGTTCAAGATTAACATATGACATTATGCATTATTTAGAGGAAAATATTCTCTCTGGACTGCTTCTCTTAGTAGACTTTGAAAAGGCGTTTTACTCGTTATCATGGTCATTTATCCAAAATGTTTTTAAATATTTCAATATTGGTCCATGTATTAGATCATGGATATCTCTCTTTTACAAATATGCCCAAATATCTGTAAATCAAAGAGGTAATTTGTCATCGTTTTTCGGTATTGAACGCGGTTGTAGACAGGGCGATCCCCTATCTCCATATATTTTTTATTTTATGTGCAGAAATATTGGCAATAAAGATTAGAGGCAATACAAAAATTAAAGGTATAAGCATTAATAACATAGAGTAAAAATTATCACAATTTGCTGACGATACTACAACTTATTTAGATGGGACAGATATTTCATTAAACGAAACTTTACAGTTCGCCTTTTACAGTTCGCCACTATGCTTTCCTCTTTAATTGTACGATGACCGGACAGGCTTTGGACCCTATGATGACGCCTACCTAAAGCCCATTGGGACGGTGGCGTTTGATGTTTGTCTATGATCTTTCTTGTCGTGCCCTTAATGGTTTATTCTCTTGTTGCTATGGCTTCTGCCAAGTCTTTGAGTACCTTCATTGTGGCTTTCTAGGCTATTGTTTTTTTGTATTATATTTACACGAGCATATTTGTGTTTTACTTATATTGCCTATTGATGCTGCCTTGTTGGTTAGAGATTAGATCATGGCGGGGATTTCTTTATTTACACTGTCCTGTTTTATTGGGATGACAGTAGGGTAAGTGTGAGGTTTGGTGCACCCTAGAACCGGTTTAAACCCCCAATGGCCTAATTTGCCACTGACCGTTCCAAGACGGTAGCCCTATTGTCAACCCTTTTTGTGTTTGTGATGTCGTTTGTATTAATTATTACTTTTGCCTTCTTGTTTGTCTGTTTGCGTGTTTGTTTCTGTGTTTTGTGGTTGACTGTCCTCATTGAATGCTACTTTCCCTGTCCGATCTTTTTATATTTCATTAAATGAGCTAGATAAATTTGCCAGTTTCTGGACTAAAGGTAAACTTTGAAAAAACTCAAGTTGTCTGGCTAGGTATAAAAAAGTACAGTTCTGAATCGATCAAAATAAAATGGAAATTGAACTGGGGCAGAGACAGATTTAAGTTACTTGGACTCCTTTTGACACAGACCTTACACAAATGATAAATATAAATTTCACTGAAAAAATAAATCAATTAAAAAGTAAAATTAAACCTTGGCAAAAATGATATCTTACTCCTTTAGGCGGAATAACAGTAATAAAATCACTTCTCATTCCATCTTTTAACCATCTGTTTTTATCCTTACCAAACCCATGTGAAAACATTTTTAAAGAAATCAATGATATACTGTTTAATTTTGTTTGGCATGGTAAAGCAGGAATAAAACGTGCCATTATTTGTAAAGAATATTGTGAAGGAGGATTGAAAATGATAAATATAAATGCCTTTATAACAGCTTTAAAAACAACATGGATTAGAAGAATAGTAACAGACCAATTCAAATATGAAAATATCCTAAAGTCATATATATATATAGGTAAACTGTTTAACTCCGGTATTTTGTATATAAATAAGAAATTGGGAAGTATAAAAAACGTTTTTTGGCAAGATGTTCTTAAGGCACACATACACTTTGTATCAAAGTATCAACCAGCAAATGAGGACATTTTTTCTATTCAGCCCAATATTTTATAATAAAAGTATATGTAAAGGCACAAGTGCATTTTTATAAAATCATGGTATAATAAGGGCTTACGAATAATAAATGACTTAATGGGAAAGAATGGAAAAACATATTTATATGATGAATTAAAAACAATATATGGAATAAAATTATTTTTTTTACAATATAATGGGTTAGTGGTAGCTATCAAAAAAATGCAGAAAGAAATAACAGATAGTAAAAGAACAACGAAGTTAGAAACTCCTGTGCTACCAACTCCACTAAAAATATATTTAAGAAATAAAAAAGGAGTTAAAGACGTATATCAAATATTAAATCAAAATAATGAATGTCCTAGTGGTAAAATCAGATGGACTAGAATGTATAACTTCAGCGAAGATAACTGGAGTCAAATTTATACATGGCCTTTCACAATAACAAAGGATACCACTTGACAATGTTTTCAGATAAAAATAAATCACAATATTTTAGCAACAAACACATTTCTCCATAAAATAAAATTAATAGAGAGTCCACGTTGTTCTTTCTGTTGATCAGTAAGTGAAAAAATTACACATTTACTGGGGGAATGTCAGCTTTCACAAAGTATACTGACAAACCTTAAGGACTGGTTAAAACAAAATAATGTGGAAACAGATTTTGAAAAGAGGTAATTTATCTTTGGAATATATGATGAAGACACAAGTGTTCTAAATCAGCGTATATTGTTGGAAACAAAGTACTACTTATACTATTGTCGATGCTCAAAATCTAGCATCACTACACTGAAAACTAGACTACAACTTTTTTATAAAACAGATGAAGAAATAGCAATTACAGAAAATAAATATGACTGTTTCTTAAAAACATGGGTAAACTTATATAACTTCATAACATGAAAACCTAGCAACCTTTTTTGCTTTTTTAAATACATATATATTAGTAAAAAACCTCATGCTGAGATGTCCCCACCCCTCCCCGCTTTTTTTCTTTCTCAATAACATCTCCCTACAGCTTAATTATAGTAAATTATGTTTATTAATAACACAATACTATACACTTGCCAGTCAATCATATTTTGTTGAGCAACTATAAATAAATTCATTTATATTTTTAAATGCATGAAATATATCTGTTAAGTGTTCAGTGTGAATGATTTGTGTTTGTGTACATATGTACGTTAAGGATACAGCTATATATATATTATATTATTTAACTAGTACATTGTAAACATAACATTAAAGTATAGACGGATGGTCCTCCCCGACCCTCTGCTCACCACTAAACTGGGAGAATAAAAATAGAAGCCGAAAAAAATAAATAAAAAATAAATAAAATAGTAATGCAACTGATGTTGCTAGTTTTACTAACTTAAAGATGTTGCTGCTGCTGCTGCTGCTGCTGCTACTGTTAATAACGCGTATTATAGTTATGCAACTGATGTTGCTAATGTCACTACTTTAATGCTGCTACTGCTGTTGCTGTTGCTGCTGCTGCTGTTGCTGCTACTGCTGTAACTGCTGCTACTGATGCTACTGCTACTACTACTACTACTACCAACTACTACTACACGTCTACTACTACTAATACTACTACTACTACTATTACTACTGCTACAACTACTACTACTACTACTACTACTACTACTACTACTGCTACTAGTATAACTACTGCTAATACTACTAATACTACTATTGCTGTTGCTTCTGCTGCTGTTGTTACTGCTACTGTGTATTATAGTAATGCAACTGATGTTGCTAATGTCACAACTTTAATGCTGCTACTGCTGCTGCTGTTGTTGCTGCTGCTGCTGTGGCTGCTTCTACTGCAATTACTACTACTACTACTACTACTTCTACTACTACTACTACTACTGCTACTACTACTACTACTAATATTGCTACTACTACTACTACTACTACTACTACTGCTGCTACTGCTACTACTCTTACTACTACTACTATTACTACTGCTACTGCTACTACTACTGCTACTACCATTACTACTAATACTACTACTGCTACTACTACTAATACTAATACTACTGCTACTACTACTACTACTATTGTTGTTGCTACTGCTACTCTTCTACTGATAATACTGCGTATTATAGTAATGCTACTACTACTACTGCTACTACTACTACTACTAATATTGCTACTACTACTACTACTACTACTACTACTGATGCTACTGCTACTACTCTTTCTACTACTACTATTACTACTGCTACTGCTACTACTACTGCTACTACCATTACTACTAATACTACTACTGCTACTACTACTAATACTAATACTACTGCTACTACTACTAATACTAATACTACTGCTACTACTACTACTACTATTGCTGTTGCTACTGCTACTCTTCTACTGATAATACTGCGTATTATAGTAATGCAACTGATGCTGCTAATATCACTACTTTAATGATGTTGCTGCTGCTGCTGCTTCTGCTGCTACTGTTAATAACGCGTATTATAGTAATGCAACTGATGTTGCTAATGTCACTACTTTAATGCTGCTACTGCTGCTGCTGTTGCTGCTGCTGCTGATGTAGCTGCTGCTACTGATACTACTGCTATTGCTACTACTACTACTACTACTACTACTACTACTACTACTATTACTACTAATGGTACTACTACTACTACTTCTACTACTACTACTACTACTACTACTACTACTACTACTACGACTACTTCTATTATCACTACTGCTAATACTACTAATACTACTATTGCTGTTGCTTCTGCTGCTGTTGCTACTGATACTGCTATTACTGCGTATTATAGTAATGCAACATATATTACTAATGTCACTACGTTAATGCTGCTTCATCGGAAGCTACTGATGCTATTGCAACTGCAACTACTACGACTACTACTACTACTACTACTACTACTACTACTGCTACTACTACTAGTAGTACTACTACTAATACTACTACTACTACTACTAATAATAATAATAATATGCTTCTACTACTACTATTACTACTGCTTCTACTACTACTATTACTACTGCTACTACTACTACTACTACTACTACTACGACTCCTACTACAGCTACTACTACTATTATTACTACTACTACTACTAATATTGATGTTGCTAATGCTGCTGCTGCTACTGTTAATACTGCGTATTATATTAATGCAACGGATGTTGCTAATGTCACTACTTTAATGCTGCTATTGCTGCTGCTTTTGTTGCTGCCGCTGCTGCTGTAGCTGCTGCTACTGGTACTACTGCTGCTACTACTACTACTACCACTTCTACTCCTACTACTACTACTATTACTATTACTACTACTACTACTGCTACTACTACTACTACCATTGCTACTGCTACAACTACTACTACAACTACTACTACTCCTACTACTCTTACTACTACTACTACTACTACTATTGCTGTTTCTAATGCTGCTGTTGCTATTGCTACTGCTAATACTGCGTATTATAATAAGACAACTGATGCTGCTAATGTCACTACTTTAATGCTGCTACTGCTGCTGCTGTTGTTGCTGCTGCTGCTGTGGCTGCTGCTACTGGTACTTCTGCTACTACTATTACTACTACTACTTCTACTACTACTACTACTACTACTACTACTACTACTACTACTACTACTATTGCTACTACTATTACAACTACTGCTACTGATACTACTACTACTACTACTACTAGTACTACTGCTACTGCTACTACTACTGCTACTACCATTACTACTACTACTATTGCTGTTGCTACTGCCATTCTTCTACTGCTAATACTGCGTATTATAATAATGCAACCGATGTTTCTAATGTCACTACTTAAATGATGTTGCTGCTACTGCTGCTGCTGCTGCTGCTGCTGCTGCTGCTGCTGCTGCTGCTGCTGCTGCTGCTGCTGCTACTGTTAATAACGCGCATTATAGTAATGCAACTGATGTTGCTAATGTCACTACTTTAATGCTGCCGCTGCTGCTGATGTTGCTGCTGCTGCTGCTGTAACTGCTACTACTGATGCTACTGCTACTACTACTACTACTACTACCACGTCTACTACTACTACTACCACGTCTACTACTACTACTACTACTACTACTACTGCTACTATTACTATTACTACCACCACCACTACTACTACTACTACTACTTATGCTACTTATTATACTGCTGCTGCTATTACTACTGCTACTGTTCTTGCTACTGCTGCTCTTGCTACTGCTAATACAGCGTATTATAGTAATGCAACTAATGTTGTTATATCACTACTTTATTGTTGTTGCTGCTGCTGCTGCTGCTGCTGCTGCTGCTGCTACTGATGCTACTACTGCTACTGCTGCTACTATTACTACTGTTTATAAAATCCCATGAACAAATATGGGAATATAATCCCGTTGGATTTAAATAAAAATGCCCATGTTTTATATTGAGATAATGTGTTTACATTTATTAACCATATTTCTGCATGAACTGCGGTTAAATAATCGATATTTAAAATTTAAAATATTTGAAAAATCTCATGTGACAGCTAAAATCCTGCGGGATTGATTTTCACTTTGACATATACTATCACCTGTTTCTCATTTACAATTTGGGCCAAAATGGTACGGGATGTGTTGAATATGAGCAAAGGAACAATATCAAATACACAGAAGTACTGGTGGCTGTTAATATACACAATATACAACTCGGTAGAGGACCATAAGCCTATACTACATGTAGAATATTAGACCACTAGCTCTTATAGTTCCAGAGAATGATTTTCCTATGATAAAATACAAACTTGGTTGAGGATCATAAGCATATTCTACATATAGAATATTAGACCTCTAGCTCTTATACCATTGGCGGGTCTAGAGTTGACCCCAAAATCAACATATGTAACTTGTATGAGGATCAATAGCGTATGATACATGCAATATATGCTATAGAGTACGCATTCAGAGACGATTAGTTTTATTTTATTTATTTCATACCATATACGCCTGTAGGGCTCTCCCCCATAATAAACGCCCACCAAATATTTAAGAGGTATAATACATGTATGTAAAAATACATATTATTTTCGTGGCCCCATATAAACGCCCTTTTTGTAAAATGCAACGCTCCCGAGTGCGTTTAAACGGGGATATATGGTAAGTAGGTCTATGCCAAACATGTGACTCCTGGGGTGGGTCCAAGTTTGACCACGGGGTCACAAATTGAAAACAATGGTAGAGGATCCCAATCGAGATCCCAAATGGAGTATATATTTATGCTACATGCAAACTGTTAGTCCTCTAGCTCGCGTAGTTGCAATGAAGATTTTGTAAAGACGTTCCTGTACAACTGTTTACTATGTACTGTGACCCTTGGACCAGGGCCAGATTTAACCACAGGGTCACTATTTGAACACACGTGGTAGAGAACCTTAAGCTTATGCACCATGCAAAATATTAAATCTCTAGCTTTTGTAATTTCCGAGAACTTCAGGACGATTTTCTAAAGATTTCCTATATTTATATATTTACAACTGGGACCTAACCCACCGCAATGGGGCTAAATTTACCCCGTGGTATCCATTTTATCAAACTTGTACTTGTACTCCAGCAGGGCTGCCGATACCATAAATTTCGAAAAACGTTAGCAAAATTTTATTTTCGTAACCCTGATATATTTTTAATAACTCATCACTGCATGTTCAGTGGTTGGCCCATTTACAGTTCGCCACCATGCTTTTCTCGTTGATTGTGCGATGACCGGACAGGTTGTGGACGCTGTAATGACGTCTACCGAAACCCTTATAGGACGGTAGCGTTTAATGTGTGTCTTTAATCCTGTCTTGTCGTAGTACCCTTAACGGCTTGTTCTCTTGATGCTAAGTCAAAGCCATTGCGTACTTACTGTGTGGCTTTCTATGCTTTTGTATTTTTATATTATATATATGTTATATTGAGTTCAAATTATCTCCCTTTAATATATTTACTGAATTCACAGTATCCCCAAGATCCGGCATCTTTCATTGTCACTGTTTAAATATAGCTGTGTGTGGTTGAATGCTTAAATGTGGCCCACTCATAGGACGTATAATTGTATGTATGTATGCGTCTATATGTTAATTGTGCCTTCAGACGAGCGGGTTATGATGTAGAGATACAGTTCATCAGCGTGTGTTGCAGCTATCCTTTTTAGGAAGTGAATGCATACGCTTGATTTCTGTGTATCCCATCATAGCTAGGCGCCCTGCCGTAGTTCGTCCGAAGGTTGTCTGTCCTTGGTAGTTCACATTTATTTCTCCCTATATAAAATTCTGCTTTGTGAACGTGAATCTCTTACGAGTTCCCAAATTTCGAAAGTTGAGAAAGTGAGTTCAAATTATCTCCCTTTAATATATTTACTGAATTCACAGTATCCCCAAGATCCGGCACCTTTCATTGTTCCTGTTTCAATATAGCCGTGTGTGGTTGAAAGCTTAAATGTTGCCCACTCATAGGACCTATAATTGTATGTATATATGCGTCTATATGTTAATTATGCCCCCAGATGAGCGGGTTATGATGTAGAGATGCAGTTCATCAGCGTGTTTGCAGCTATCCTTTTTAGGAAGTGAATGCATACGCTTGATTTCTGTGTATCTCGTCATAGCTAGGCGCCCTGCCGTAGTTCGTCCGAAGGTTGTCTGTCCTTGGTAGTTCACAACTATTTCTCCCTATATATAATTCTGCTTTGTGAACGTGAATCTCTTATGAGATCCCAAACTTCGAAAGTTGCCGTAGTGAGTTCAAATTATCTCCCTTTAATACATTTACTGAATTCACAGTATCCCCAAGATCTGGCACCATTCATTGTCACTGTCTCAATATAGCAGTTTGTGGTTTAATGCTTAAATGTGGCCCACTCATATGACTTATAATTGTATGTACGTATGCGTCTATATGTTAATTGTGCCTCCAGATGAGTGGGTTATGATGTAGAGATACAGTTCATCATTGTGTGTTGCAGCTATCCTTTTTAGGAAGTGAATGCATACGCTTGATTTCTGTGTATCTCGTCATAGCTAGGCGCCCTGCCGTAGTTCGTCCGAAGGTTGTCTGTCCTTGGTAGTTCACAACTATTTCTCCCTATACATGTTATATTATATATATACATGATCATTTATGTGTTCTACTGATATTACCAATTAATGCTGCCTTGTTTGTTAGAAATTGTAACCTAGAAGGTATATCTTTCTTTACACTGTTCCGTTTATTGGGATGACAACAGGTTAAGATTCAGATTTGGTGCACCCTAGAACCTGGTTTAAACCCCCAGTGGCCTTTTCTGCCACTGACCGTTCCAAGGCTGTAGCCCTATTGTCAGTACTTGTGTGTTTGTGATACGTATAGGTTTATACTTGACAGAAATATATATGTTGTATAGCTATGCATTCATATGTAGTAAAGAACTATTTGAACAAGATGGGATAATTCGGATGTTGAAATAAAGCATGATCGAATGAATATTTATAAATAACCTGTTATTGTGTTTTGGCAAATTTAAGAGGCAATTTGAAAGTTATTAAGATTGTGATTATAAACTAAGGTAAATTCGTGGCAAGTGGTGATAGTCAGCAGGTCTCCACTTTGAATCGCATAGCGCGAGAATCACGGTTTATATATAAACCTGAGAATTCCAATAAGAGATCGTTGGTATTTTTCTCTGTCTCTTTGCCTGGAAACCCGAAGGAGCTTAATTGCGTCGGGCGGAGGGCAATTTCTTCAGGAAGATTCTACTAGCATATGTTTCTTTTGGTCTTCACAGAAGGTTTAATATGCCAGAGAGTTCACATAGTAGTATTCAGTGCTCGAAAGAAGAAGGTTGAGCTACATGAAAGAGTACTGCGGAGTTCATAGTTTGTTTGTATATATAGTTGAACGTACGTTCGAACTACAAGTTGACCAAAGGGACAGTTCAGAACAGGTAAAGTTCAAAAGTTGATGCAGAGAGTTGAACCATTGTAGGCTAATACAAATTGTTCAAAGTGGTTGAACATACAATGATAGTTTTCTAATTGTTAGCTTACGTTAGTGTCCAATTTAACCTGTGAGGCTGAGTCACCAATATTAACATAGAGTTGGAGCTATAATCCGGGATAGCTCATTGCAGTGTTCAGCTCTACGTATGTTGCTGAAACACTTAGCCATTCAATGTTAGGGTTTGAAAGAAAGTGTTCAAACCCTTTATTTTACTTTATTGCGGATATATTGGTATATAGTTGTAGGTTTGAACAGATAAAGTTTCGAACCAATTGTTTAGTTAGAAATCAACGGATGTTGATAGAAGTTCGTGTTTGGAGCTCATTCTAAATTATTGTGTTAGAATCATTGCTTAGAACACTTGTAATTTTGGTATAATCATAAGGCAGGCAGCCTGAGGAAAATTTAATTAACATTGCTGCAATGTTTCAAACTAGATTAAAGCTATACTATAAATCAGCTAAAGACAGTTTCACCTTATGAAAGGACTCGGGTTAAAATACAGGAGAGTTCATAGGAATTAATAAGTACGGTCATTTAGTACATAATGTTAATTTATAACCCCAACGCCCGACAGTGTGTTTGTGGTTGTCTGTCGTCATTGAATGCTCATGTTCCTGTTCCACTTGTTTTGTCTAACTGTAAGAGGACTACAAGCTTATGCTACATGCAATATATGAGAGCTTTATACCTTGTGTTTTCATAGAAGCATATGTTTTAAGTATTTGTTTGTATAAATATATGTAAAAAAGTGAACCTTGTGGTGCGGCCAAAACTTTGGTAGAGGAATATAAGCTTATACGACATCTAGATCTTGTAGTTTCGGGAAAGAAGGTGTTTTTTTATTAAGATTTTCCTATGTTACTCAGAGTCACCATTTCAACATAATTGGAAGAGGAACAGACGATTATGGTAAATGAAATATATGAGAGGTATATGCCATATGGTTTCAAAGAAGATTGTTTCAATTATTAAATATATATCGATACGTCTTTGTAAAAGATGAAAACCCTGGGGTCCGCCTAGATTTAATTCCAGGGTAGCCATTTAGTGGTAGATGATTATACTCTTATGCTTGAAATGCAAACTATTTGACCTCTAACTCTTATAGTTTCAGACAACATTTTTAAGATGTTCCTATATAACTGTGTATAAGACTGTGACTCCGTGGGGACGGGAACTGGTTTGCCCCCAGAGTCAAACTTGGTAGAACCAAAATCAGCTTACGCTACATGCAATATACATATGTATGAGAGGTATATGCTTTTGGTTTTAGAGAAGAATATAGTTCAAGTTTTCCTTATATTAGTCTTCCAAATTTGACCCCAGAGTCACCACTTAAACAGAATTGAAAAAGGGACATATGCTTTTGTGCGACATAAAAACTATTAGACCTATATATCTAAAACTGATTGTTTGCACTTTTGTCATGAAGACCCTCATCTAACACTGGATGGGTAACTAATACCAGTAGTGGATGAGACAAAAATCCTTGGTCTTATTTTCGACCGTAAATTACCGTTTATACCACACCTTAAATACTTGAAGGCCAAGTGCCTTAAACTACTGGAACGTCAAGTGCCTTAAAGCTCTTAATTTACTTAAAGTTGTTGCAAACACTAATTGGGGATCAGATCGTAAAGTACTTATACAACTTTATAGATCACTTATCAGATCCAAGCTGGACTACGGCTCAATAGTATATGGATCGACTCGCAAGTCATACTTGCAGATGCTAGATCCTATACATAATCAAGGATTACGACCCGCCTTTGGTGCCTTTCGTACATCACCAGCCAAAAGTATATATGTTGAAGAGGGACAAATTCGCCCTTCAATATGCCATTAAATTACAATCTAACCCTTCAAACCCAACTTTCGATACTGATTTTAATCCTAGTTATGAACATCCTTTTGTTCGAAAACCGAAGGCCATTCGACTATTTGGTCTTCGTATTAAACCAAAATTAAGAGACACTGAAATCGACCTAAATGTGCTTGCCAAGTACAAAGTACCACATATTCCACCGTGGACTTTTGGAAACACCGACACTTATTTTTTGATCTTTGTAATAGTAACAAATCCAGTACAGACCCTACTGTCTTTCAACGCAAATTTAATGAAATTAAATCGAAATACAGTAACTTTCAATATAAAAATATATACACAGATGGTTCTAAAGATGGAGATAAGGTAGCTGCAGCAGATGTTGTTCACAAACACAGCATAAGGAGCCGGCTGCCTGACACAGCCTCTATCTTTTCATTTGAACTGAAGGCAATTGAACTTGCCTTAAATTATATTCAGGAATCTGATGATGACCATTGTGTAATGTTTTCTGATTCCCTTTCATCTCTTCAAGCACCTGGTAATATGAAACTTGATAATCCAGTTGTGCTTCAACTTTTACAAAAGTACAATTCTCTTATAGTTGATAATGTTATTATTTTCTGCAGGTTTCCAAGCCATGTAGGAATACGTGGTAATGATAGAGCTGATAGTGCTGTTAAAGCAGCATTAGGTTTACCTATATTTAATGCTAAATTACCTTATACTGATTTTAAAAGTTGTATTAACACATATATTCGTAACTCTTGGCAAGCCGCTTGGCATTTGTCAGTTAAAAATAAACTCCATTCAATTAAACAGTTACTCGGAGAATGACGTTCTTCTAGTAGACCCATTCATCGAGAAGAATTTGTCCTAGCCCAGTGCAGGATAGGGCATACACGTTATACTCATTCATATTTATTACAAGGTGAGCAATTACCAGAATGTATACCCTGCTTTGCACCGTTAGCGGTCTAACACATCTGTAGATTTGTCAGTTATGCGTCAAAGGTACTACAATGTTAATACTATGAAAGGGTTATTTGATACTATATATTTTAGTCTTCTTTTAGATTTCCTGAAAGAAATCAGACTATATAAATCATTATAATGTGTTCTTATATATATTTACTTGTTTATATACCCGTTGACGGGCATTTGTTGATTTACATATATAGTTTATATTGCTACCATATCATCATTTGTAAATAGTTTTATCTTTATATATTTACATTAATTTTTAATTACTACTTCATTTCTTCATCTATCATCAGTTTTTGCGCAGATTTTGACCTATTTTGATGTCGACGTGCCGTTAAACACCATGCATTCATTCATTCATTAGAGCTTGTAGTTTCAGAGAGAAGTATGTTCCAATATGGTTTTATGTAAAACTGTGACCACCGTGGTGCGGCTAATTTGATCCCAGGGGTCACCATTTGAACAAACTTGATAAAGGAATATAATACTACGCTACATGCAATATATAAGAGGCGCTGTATGCATGTGAACCCTGGGGTGGGATCACCATCTGAACAAACTCAGAAGACTAACAAATTGTATTATATGCAATATATTATACCTCTAGGTCTTGTAGCGTGAAAGAAGGAGGTTTTTTAACGATTTTCCTGTATAACACTATTTAAAACTGTCACTCTATGGGCGGGAACATATTTAACCGCAGGATCACCATTTGAACAAACTTGGTAAAGGACCATACGCTTGTATGCATGTTCAGTGGTTCGTGCAAAGAAGATTTTAAGGTTTCGAACTTGAATATTAATGGAGGCTATCTAGGATGTCGTGTTGACCTAATTTAAAAAATGACCAAAAGATCATTCAAGTAAAGTTAAAATTGATCATTACAAGAGGTTTCTGAGAAGATATCGCTAACAGCGAAAGTTATCTACGGACGGATTTCGGACAGATGACGAATGTATGACGGACGGACGACGACGGTCGAAAAGTGATCCTGTTGTTCCTATCTGAGCCTTCGGCTCATGTGAGCTTAATATACTTTCTTAGGCAAATTATATTGGGGTGCGCAGGACTAGGATACCGAGCGGTTGAATCAAATGAAGAGGCTGGGTATTATTGAGGTTTTATTGGTGGAAATGCATTGAAGAGTGGGAGTAAAATTTAGATTTCCAGGGTGGGGTCTTTGGTCTAAAGAAATCGTCCTTGGCTAAAATAGGAGGAGCAGGATTTCTTAGTGGGGTGGGGGTGGTTAAATACGTAAAGATGTTGTGTATGGGAGTGAATCTGTTCAGAAAATATTTTCGGTAAGAGAGGTGGTACGTTAGCAAGAGTTCTAGGTTAGGGATCATGAAGCTATAGACGTTAATAACATACAATGAATATCTTGATACTAGAGATTTCACGGTGTGCTTCAAGTCAAATAAATTCTTCTTTAAGGTAAAATAACTATGGTTGAGGTTGGAAGGCTGGTTTGCAATAACATTCTTGGATAAAACTGCAAATTCAAAGAAGTAAGGTCCACCGCCTCAGAGGATCCGCCAATGTAAAACATAGTTGATATGTAGTAAAAACCTCGGCAAAAATCGTAAAACTGAAAAGGGTATAGCTCCAATATGATTAGTGCGATCTGTCTGGTTATCGACCTTGGTCGAGATATTACTGTTACCTGTATCTCAATGTTTACATGTTTATTATTGATTTGACCTTGAAGAACAGTTAAAATTAATATAGATGTAAACATGTTTACCATTTATGCAAATTATTTATGAAAATTCATTTATGATGTTTTGGACTGTTCGCATTGGAATGTTTTAGTAGGGAAGCTTTTGGAACAATCTTTGGCAGTATATAAACAGACTCTGGGAGCAGCTCAGCAGTTCAGAAGATTAGTATTCAGTAGAAAGGTAATTTTGAATAGGATGCTTTTAAAAATATAAAATATATTTGTGAGAGGATTTACTTATATTGTGCTCATTCATAATAACAGTGAAATTGGATATATGGTCTAAGTCGGAAATATTGGAAATTAATTTGGACTGAAAGGACAATTAACACTTGGATTAAAGAGACACTTACTGTTTTGGATTAAAGAGACATTTACTGTTTTGGATTAAAGAGACACTTGCTAATGTAAATTAAACCAACATTGGATAGTTTTATTTGGACTTAATTTAAAAGTTGGATATTAATGAAACATTGAATTTGTGTATTCTGTAAGTGAATGATTTATGTAAATAAATGTGTTAATTTTATTTTCGTGTTGCTGGTTTTGCTTTCTTTCTCGTTACATTTAAAACTTGTAACATTATGCCCATAATCATTGACCCGAAGTTCATCAAGATTGGAATATAAATGTTAACGTTATTGTACTAAACCTCAAAGTCTTCAATTCTCAAAAAAACAAGGGTCATTAGGCCCTTTACTCCGGTATAATAAGTGCGATCAGGCTGGCCATCAAACTTGGCCGGGACATTGTGCCCAAAAACGTTTTCCCAACGTTTCATCAAAATTAAATTATAAAAGTTAAAGTTATTACGCAAAAATCTTCAGATTTCAAAAATCCAAGGGCCATAACTTCCGCATAATAGATGCGATCTGGCTGTTTATCGAACTTGACCGATATATTATTTCAATAATTATTGTCCCCAAGATTTATTAAGAGTGGATTATAATGTTAAAGTTATTGAGCGGAAACCGCAATAATCGTCATTTTAAAAAACAATCCAAGGAATATAACTACGGCATGATAAATACACTCATGCTGGTTATCTAACTTGGCTGCACTATTATGCCCATAAACATTGACGCCCACGTGTCATCAAGATTTGATTGTAAATCATAATCATTGAGCGTAAACCGCAAAAACAAATAATCAAACTGCTATAACTCCGTCAGGATAAATCCGATATAGCTGGTTATCTAACTAGGCTGCGATAGTATGTCCATAAACATTGACACCAAGTTTCATGAAGATGAGATTTTACATGTACATAAGAGACAGGCCCGTAGCCAAATTCGAACCTTGAACCACAGAGTATAAATTAAAGTTATGACGCCTTTACTCTTACGGCCAACGTGCCAAATTGTAGAATACTCGATAATGTAAGAGAAAAAAATTCAATTTAAAAATAAACAAACAAGATTTTATAATACTAAATAAATGCAAGTAATTTTTCGCATGCAACAACTTAGCTACATGTATTTTGTCCATTAAAATATGTGATAGGCAAACAAATATAATTATGCATTTGTCCCCCAAACTCCTCAAGTTTACCTTTAAGTTTATTTCGGCCGTTGTCGATATTTATATCTACTTTTCGTGTTTCAAAGAAAGCTTTACAGCTATCGTATATCATATTTATTTTATTTCTATCAATATTTCTCCTTAGTTGCTAACCAAAATACCATCGAGGCAACTCCGACCGAGGCAACTCCGAGGCAGTTTCCTCAGTGTGAACTGCCTCAGTGTGCCTCAGCGTAGCTACGGGCCTAATACACGAGTTATATATTAGGGAAAACATATTTTAAAAATGCGTTTGTCCGGAGAGTATTTGTATGTTTGTAAAATTATTTTTAACGTGTTGTGTACGTTGTACACGGCTAAGCTTATTTTGGAAGTATGTCATTGGTTATCATGTTATATACTGATACCTCTACAAAATTAACTTAAAAAGCAGAGACTGAAATCAAGCTATAAATGATATAAGGTGCCAATCTAGAATCTGAGTTGTGTTAGCATAACTTTTTGAATAAACAGATGAAAAGGAAGAACACACCAAAGTAACCCAATGGCGTCAATGAGGCTCGAACTAAAAGATATGCGGATTATTTAGAGTCGAACGTACTATACGTTAACTGAATATAAAAGTCGGACTCGTTAACTCAATATAATAGTCGGACTAGACTAACACATGTCAAACAAACACAAATACAATTTAAATTCCGCCACATCGCATATGCCTCAAGCAAACCTTTCTTCCGTACATTACCCAGTCAACACGGTGACGCAGCAATCTGAATAACCGCTTACATCAATAACGAATATGTTTATGAAAGAAAATGGTGTCCGTGCTTGATGGATTATTTAAATGTCAAAATTATAGTTTTAGTTCGTGAAGCTCGTTTGTTTTATTTCAATAGCCGTATGATACGTAATGGGAAATAGGACGGATTTATAAAAAGACAAACTTACGGTTGGTACATTTACATCATATTTGAGACATTGTTTCAGTTACTGTGCACGATTGTATTATGTTGCATTAGAAGAAGTAATCGACCCGAGCGACGCGTGTATATTGATACAATTATATAGAGTAGCGATGTGTTTATATACCTTGTGCAGTTAGTTCTTGATTTCAAATTCAACAGAGCGATAACCGAATTAGCCCCTTCGAATCGTGTCAGTCAAAAAAGAGTATGATAATGGACCTTTGGAAACGGCCGAGCACGACACATACGAAATATTGCAGTCTCGGTTTGATTGAGACTGTTCATGAGCGGTAGTGAAATAGGCTAGCTACCGCTCACGCCCTCTAGCCCCGGGTTGAGCAGAACTCAATATTCATAAAATCAATAGTACACAATTTTAACCATCCCGAAGATGGCATGCATACGGCGGTGGACATGGAGTTATTTGCTTCCCCATGTCGTACGGCGTATGGTCCCAGTATCTAATAAAATTAAATGCCCCAAAGAGCGAAATAAACATAATGGAATTTAGTTGGGAGCAGCGGTTATGAAGCCTGCGTATCACAAGGAACAGCCAAAAGACTAAATTAAAAAGCAGACAACATATCCTATAAGTGGTTAAACAATACCCAGAGCCTTTTATCGGCCGGAGTAGTGGAACCACCGAATCAAAAATTAAGTAAGAAAACAAAAGAAATTGAAAATGTACCACCGATAACTAAATATAAGTATCGGGCTCAACGATCTCCAAAGATCGAATGAATAACCGTACTGATTGCAAGCGCGGGGAGACGTTTTACTGCCGCCACACTGCACAAGCAACGCCACTGTGCTATAAAAAAGAGTATGCTAATGGACCTTTGGAGACGGCCGAGCACGACACATACGAAATATTGCAGTCTCGGATTGAGCAGAACTCAATATTCATAAAATCAAGTCAGATATGGACCGTAAAAATGAAACCACAAGTGGATACTCTATACTGTAAAGCAAATATTCAATACCAATGTGTTGTATTGGTGTTTTTACATTATTAAGTTGGGATTGTGTAGGTTTAAGTATGTTGGATTTTACAAGCGAGATAGACAGACAATAGATAAACATAAGGCCGAAGGATATATAGACATATGAACAATATGTCAGCCATGCAAGGAAATGAATTACTTATTCTTGTTTGCCTAATTAATTACAGTTTTACGCATGAATGCACAGAAATACATTTCACACTGAATTCCGTACGGAAGGCTATTAAAAACAAGAGCGCGAAATACGTTCGTCGTAAAGAGAACATATTGGAGAGTTACTTATCTTTAATTTATGTTACAGTTACTCAAGTGATTGAGCTGAATTCGTCAATTTTAACACGTTTAACCCATAAAGGTGCAATACATATTGTGGTGCAAGGGTGGGACCTGGCTGGTTATCAAATAATATTCACGTTTGTTTGGTCATAAGCATTATGTCGTCAAATGTTGACTAAATTTGATTAGAATTACTCAGTTTATTGAGTAACCATTGTCTATATCAACATTGGTCATCGTTTAAGAAGCAAGAACTCCGGTGTTACTGCAGTGATCTGACTTGTTACCGATATTGACTGTGATATTTTGGCCATAAGCATTGTATCCATGTTTGATTTAATTTCATTTTGAATTGTTCATGTAACTGAGCTGAAATAATGAACATCAATAAAGAGGAATAAACTCCATGGATACTGGTGCAATATGATTGGTTGGTTATCACACGACAATAACATTGCGATATGGCTGGTTATCACAGTTAATCAAGGTATTTTGGCCATAAGCATGGTGACGACGTTTAGTAACATTTCTATTAAAATTGTCAAAGTTACTCAGCGAAACATTGACAATTAAAAGCATCCTCAATACAGGGGACATAACCCTATGGTTAACGGTGCAAACTGGCTGGTTATCGCGCTCGACCGAGATATTTCGACCATAAGCATTGTTTCCAATTTTAGTAAAATATCAATTTAAATTATATATATTATTGAACGGACATCGTCAAATTTAAAAAAAGTCGATATAAAAATCGAATAGGAAAAGTAGCAATCAAGGACGACAGACAACCACAAAAAAAATGTAGATATAAAAATCAAACAGGAAAAGTAGCATTCCAAGACGACAGCCAATCACAAACATAAAGGGCCTGACAATAGGGTTGCCGCCTTGGAACGGTCAGTGGCAAAAAACTCCGCTGGGGTTTAAATCAGGTTATAGGGTGCGCCAAACCTCACTCTTACGCTATTGTCATCAGAATAAACGGGGCATTGTAATTAAAGAATTCCCCGACAAAAGGCAATATACATAAAACACATAAATGACCAGGTAAATATAATATAAAAAAAGCATAGAAAGCCACAAAGTAAGTACTCATTGACTTGGTAGAAGCCAGAGCAACAAGACAATAAACACACAGAAAAAAAAGAACAAATTTAAAGATTAATAACAAGCAACCACAAACACAAAATGGTTGCCAATAGGCCTTGAAACGGTCAGTGGCAGAAAAGGCCGCTGGAGATTTAAACCAGGTTCATGGGTTTCACCAAACCTCACTCTTATCCTAATATCTCCCAATAAACGGGACAGTGTAAATAAAGATATTCCCGCCAGGTTATAATCTCTAACAAGGCAACATTAATAGGCAATATAAGTAAAGTACATAAATGATCATGTAGATATAATATAAAAAAAACAAAAGCCTAGAAATCCACAAAGTAAGTACTCAGTGACTAGGAAGAAGACAGAGCAACAAGAGAACAAACCGTTAAGGGCACGGCAAGACAAGATTAAAGACAAACATCAAAGGATACTGGCCTATAAGGATTTAGGTAGACGTTATCATAGGGACTACAATCTGCACGGTCATCGCAAAACAAAGAGGAAAGCATAGTGGCGAACTGTAGATGGGTCCACCACTAAACATTGCAAAATGATAGGGTCATAACCTCTATTGATAAACTGCTTAACAAGTTTAATAAATATTGTATGAAACTGGTTTTGACCAAGGATCTTACGAAGTTTGCAAATCGCATCACCATAGAAGTCAGGTTGATATAGTCCATGTCGCAGAAGAGTTCTTAAATTACTTTTATATTTTAAAAGTAGATCTGGGTTACGATAATACAATTTTGCCTAGGTTTTACGAAATTTATGGTAACGGTAGCCCTGATAGAGTAGCGTTTTAGTTATAATATAATATAAAAAAAAATAGAGAGTTAAAGTAATCGCTAATCACTTATATCACAGAAACACGAATTATACGTCTTATTAAATAATTAGGCAGAATATCGAAACCATTTTGATTTAAATTAATTTTTTTGTAGAAGTCGACAGTTTGAGTCTTAATATCAATAAACTTGATAATTATGCCTTTGTGGAAAGGGATCATATTGGCGTATTAAATCGGTGGTTAGAGTTCCTGTGGTGAAAGGAGTTGAGAAATAACATTGCGGGAGGTTAAAATAAAAACAAATGATAGCAGTAGGGGTTCGAATACTACAAAAGGGAAAGTATCTCAGTCTTAATAATTACCAGAGTGGGTCTTTGGGCAAATACAACCTATGTAAATGAGGGAGGGGGAAACTCAGGTCTGATTAGAAAACCCTTTCAGAGAGAAGGGGAATCTTAATCATTTGAGTAAAGGGGATCTCTGGGGCATTCTTTTTGTAAAATATTGGTGGTTTTGGGTTAGCAAGACAAGGATAACGAGCGGAGGGGAAAACACATTTGGGTGACATGGTAAAAAATATTAATATTTTACTAGTGTGCGATAAAGGTAGCGTTCAAGGGCGGGAGTATAACTGAGATTTCCATGAGGGGGTGGGTCCTTTGTCATAAAAAGAAGACTTCATTAGCTAAAGAGGGGAAGCGGGTTTCCAGGTGGATTTGGAAGTCCCGAAATTAGAGATGTTCTTTAGGGAAAGTGGATCTGGAAATAAAAATACTTTCGGTAAAAGAGTTGGTGCTGTATCATAATATCTTGAGTAAAAGGTCATGAACCTAATGACGTTGTAAAAGGTCATGAACCTAATGACGTTGGACGGGCTCGGTTCTGGAAAGACAATACACTAAGGGATTTGATAAATAATATTCCATTGGTTGTCTTTAGTGAAATGAATTCTTCTTTAGGTAAAATTGCATTGGTTGAGTTTAGGAGGCTGGTCAGCAATATCATTCGTGGATAACGAAAGCATGGGTTTCTACCCGTTCAAAGGCGGTAGCCCTATTGTCAACCCGTTTGTGTTTGTGATGTCGTTTGCATTTTTTTATTACTTTTGCCTTCTTGTTTGTCTGTCTGCGTGCTTGTTTCTGTGTTTTGTGGTTGACTGTCCTCCTTGAATGCTACTTTCTCTGTCCGATCTGTTTATATTTCTTTGAAGTGTTTTGGTGGAAGTTTGATGAATAGATCAGTAAAATAATACCAGCGAAGTGAGTAAGCTGTTGATTATTGAACTGTCCATGAGTATATTTTCTTACAATAAGCCATAATTCAGCAATTTCAGAGAGAATCATTGTAAACTGAGTTTCTAGGGTCACAATAGAACCCTTTGTTGTTTTAAAATATAGGACAGGAGGGACAAGAGCATGAGATTTATTGGGTGTGAGGAGAGGGGTGTGGGGCAAACAGAACCCACTCGTGATCATCCATATAAAGCAAATACCGAAATAATTTATGAATTGAAACAATTACGTCAGATATCGTTGTAAGCACAGCCTATTAAGTTGTAAGTAGAGCATATAATTATTGTAGTTTCAACAACCAAAAACAGTAGTTAGATCAGCACTATTTTAAACAAGACCTATTTATTATTGAATTTTGCCTTTTACAATAGTCACCGCATGTTGCTCAACTGTAAAGAACGTAGGCGTACGCGTTTCAACAGGAGCCCCCAATAGAGAAATCTGAATGTAAAGAAGTCAACTTTTGGTAGATGTTTTCAATAACTTCGTGTCTAATTTAACAAGTCGTAAAAACGCAATCATACATGTATCAAGAACACATAAATAAGTACGTACATGTAAAAAATAAAATACACATAATTAATCTCTAGTATATTAGTTATTGTCAACGGTAGCCGAAATTTAATAACAATGTTTTATTAATGTATAATTTAAAAAATTATTCCATTCATTAAATGATTTTGAAAAGGAAAGTGGCTGAAAACCAAAGTTTCAATTCCATATACTTACATAACAAATAAAGTTAAAGTCGATTTAAACATTTCTATATGTCCATGATATTCTGACAAAGACCCATAACATATATTAAACCTCCCAACTAGAGACAAAATTATATAAATAATTAAAATAATGAGAGGACCTACCTGAAAAGTTTGCTGCTAAAAGTTGGAGTTTCCCATTTCTAAATTTAGCTACCGTTACCAAACAACCTAAATACATTCAATATCGTATTGGGTAAACAGTACACTGCTCTATTGCGCATGACCTTTTCGGATATCGGATCTTACGTTAAGCAAACCTGCCATTATGAATGTATATTTCTACCGCAAAACTATGTATACTCCATTTAATCCTTGTGTATAAAGTCGATCTCGTAATCATTTGTGAATGGAGCAATATATTCGGGTGAGTCAGAATCAGACGGAAATCGTGCACTCCACTTGGTTTTTGATTTCAATATGCTAGAACTTTGAGACAGTTTAGTTCGTAATTGTCGTCACATACTAATTAAGAAAAGTGAGAGACAGAAGAACTCATAGTCACAAAATGTCGACTATCCATATGCTTACCATTGATCACCATTAAACTGGTAGGCTGGGATATAATAGTGATCAGTAGTGAATAAACATATCAAGGACTTGCAACAAATTTGTAGCACTGTTGAACCACATTCTCAGTTGCTTTACAAATACAGACAGAGCTTATTGTATTTTCTACTTTGTTCGTTGTCACTGAGTGTGCTTATATACCGTTGTTTTCCTTTTATGATAGAGGGCACTTGTCTATTGTGTTCGATACGACGGAATGTGCTAGTCTACTGTGTTCTACTTTGTTATGACGGAGTGTGCCTATTGTGCCCTACTTTGTTTGTTATTACGGAGTGTGCTTGTCTATTGTGCTCTATTTTGTTTGTTATAACTGAGTTTTCTATTGTGCTCTATTTTGTTTGTTATGACAGAGTGTGTGTGTCTATTGTGCTATACTCTGTTTGTTATAACAGAGTGTACTTGTCTACTGTGTTCTAATTTGTTTGTTATGACGGAGTGTGCTTGTCTATTGTGTTTTACTTTGTTTGTTATGACAGAGTGAGCTTGTCTACTGTGTTCTACTTTGTTTGTTATGACAGAGTGCGCGTGTCTATTGTTTTCTACTTGTTTGTTATGACAGAGTGTGCTTGTCTATTGTGTTCTACATTGTTTGTTATGACAGAGTGTGCTTGTCCATTGTGTTCTACTTTGTTTGTTATGACAGGGTATGCTTGTCTATTGTGTCCTATTATGTTTGGTGTGACAGAGTGTGCTTGTCTAGTGTGCCCTACTTTGTTTGTTATGACAGAGTGTGCTTGTCTATTGTGACCTACTTTGTTTGTTTTTACAGAATGTACTTGTCAATTGTGTTTTACTTTGTTTGTTATGACAGAGTGTGCTTGTCTACTGTGTTCTACTTTGTTTGTTATGACAGAGTGTGCTTGTCTACTGTGTTCTACTTTGTTTGTTATGACAGAGTGCGCGTGTCTATTGTTTTCTACTTGTTTGTTATGACAGAGTGTGCTTGTCTATTGTGTTCTACATTGTTTGTTATGACAGAGTGTGCTTGTCTATTGTGTTCTACATTGTTTGTTATGACAGGGTATGCTTGTCTATTGTGTCCTATTATGTTTGGTGTGACAGAGTGTGCTTGTCTAGTGTGCCCTACTTTGTTTGTTATGACAGAGTGTGCTTGTCTATTGTGCCCTACTTTGTTTGTTTTGACAGAATGTACTTGTCAATTGTGTTTTACTTTGTTTGTTATGACAGAGTGTGCTTGTCTGCTGTGCCCTACTTTGTTTGTTATGACAGATTGTACTTGTCTACTGTGTTCTATATAACTGTAGAACTGTGGTTTCAGGGAAAATAAAGTTTAATGTTTTTTCCTATATAAGGAAACTCACTTGACTCCTTAGGTGGAACTAAATTTGACACCATGGTCTCGATTTGAACTAGACGTGCGAATCATGGCTCTTATGGTTATATGTACCTACCATAGAGCCATGATTCCTTGTGTTAGAATTATCAGCAGTATCCCGTACCGACCCCTATACGGCTATATAAGGTTTTCCGGCGAGGTTTCTGACGACTGCATAAACAACTGCCGTATTTCAATAGAACAACCTTAAATACCACACGTACGCTCATGCAACTCTCCAAAAGAGACGAATGACACGCCGATATATTCTATTTTCGTAATTAACTGTTAATTTGAGATATGGTGTCGGACCGGTATTGTTTTGCTTTGGGGGTCTCTATTTGTTCAATGAGCCAAATTAATACCGGTCCGAGCCCATATATTCATTGTTTACGTTCGAAATAATCTCGTTCTCGTGTGATATCTCGTTCCATATTCCACACTCTATAACCATTCCATGTCACAGAATTGACACTTTCCGGTTAACATCGTTGCTTTGTGCCAGTTGTGGGCGGGTTTAAATTTCCAAATACGGTACAAGACAACGCGAGATATTTTGAAAGGTAAACATTCCAGAAAAAAGTGTCAACATTAGTACAAAAATGCCTAGATCGAGGAGGTCTTCTTCTCTTTGGTGGGTTTTATGCATGCAAGAGTTATGATTCTCGCAGGTAGATTAGAACACATTTAATAGAAGACAATCAGCTGATGGTACAATTGAATTATTAGACATCCAGCTTATGCAGTTTCAGAGTTGAAGATGTTTTAAAGATATTTCTTTACTATGTAAAACGTTGACACCCTAAGAAAATCAAGGGCCATAACTCCGGTGTTACTGGTCCGATCTTGCTGTTTTTCTGATTGCTGTTTTTCAAACTTGTCCAAGCTCTCATTATATCACAGATGAAACATGAAGGCCCTATCGTCTTAATTTTAAAGAGGCAAGAGTTAACGGTCGATGGACGGACGAAGACAGCGAATAACATTTTAAGGATAAATAAACGGAACGTATGCGACAACACAAACATAATAGGATAGACAACAGGGGTACCACATTAAAACGGTCAGTAGCAAACGCCAACTGGTTGTTTAAACCGGTTTCTAGGGTAACTTCCCTCTTACCGTATTAGCATCCGAATTACACGGGACAGTTTATACAAGTTTGTATAAAAATATCACCACCAGGCTAAATACTCTAACACACTATTCAGCATTACGAAGCGATATAAATAAAAACACAAAGATGATCATGTTCATCACTTGTGATCTTCACCACTTTTAAATTAGTATGGCTGCTGCATGCTAACTGTTGTATGAAATAACAAGAGACTTCATAGTCATCGATGTCCCCTGTCGCTGTCTCTACTGTTGCTTTCACTTTATTTTTTATATGACAAAATGTTCCCTCTCGCCGCCTAATTTGTTATATGATAGAATAAAGAGCATACACACAACACATATATGTAAATAAACACCTCTTTGTTAATATTTGAAGGCATGAAGCAAGTATCATCACGATAGCTAGCTTGTTCGTAAATTTGGCTCTTGAAATGAAAATAACTGAATTTAAACCATACTTCCATGGACACCAAAATGGCAATATTAGACCACTATGTTCGTTACTATGTTGTCTTTGGACACGTTCCGGACATAAACATTACGTTAACTCGGCTATCTTGTTTTCATGGAAGTGAACTAAAACCGATATTAGAAAATGATGTATAATATTACATTGTATCCCAAAACCACTAGGTTGACATGTGTATTTAGGTACATAAAAAAACACATATTGCTATTCGTTTCTGAATGGTATACTATGACGATGATTTAGAAGATAAATATGTAAGAAGAAATGCTTCCATTTAATAATACTGGTAACTGTTCGCATAACTCAACAAAGTCCATAAATAGTTCTCGGCCAGAAGTGGTAAAATTTTGATAAATCAACGAGCAATGGTCAAATGTTGATAAATCAATAATTCGTGTTATAAAGTAGTCCGATTTGATCCATGAATAGTACTTGGCGGGTGTGAGTAGTTCAATATTGATCAATTAACAAAGACATCATTAGTTCCATGCATGAAGTCATGACAGTTTGATCAATCAATGTTGGTAGTTCTCGGTGTGAAATTATTAACCATTTCACACAAACATTATGATCCATTACTAGTCATCTGCATCAAGTGGTTCAATTTTGATTCTGTAACCATCGTCCCGCTCCTGTGGCTCAAAGGACGCTGCATCGCGTGCAGTTTCGTGATTGGTGGAAATCTGAACCACAGATTCTTCGGCGTTTATATGAGGACTTGATGAGTTTAACTGCCCTTCATGATTTGGTAAAAACGGCGTATGCATAAGTTGATGTAAGCTGAAATTGAAATAAACATTGTAAGCTTACTATTAATTTTGATTTATTCATTTACGACTTTTGAAAAATCATCGTCTGTACGTGTAATGCGGAAATTTAAGTAGAACATGGTCGCTTGAAAACCATTTAATTGTTAGACGTGTCATTATTTAATAACTTACATATCCGTGTGCATTTCTAGCGCATCTCACGTTTGTGTAAATAAAACCTAATGATTAGGAAATGGACTAAATACTATTTTAAAATGAGTTTTAATTGTTGAACAGAGCAAGTCAATTAAGCAGGTCAGGGCCATCAGCGACTAGCTTATAACTCATCGAGAGTATTATCTTAAATGATTCATGAACTCTCGTCTGTTGAAAAACACTTTGATAACACATGACGTTGACTTACAAGCATGGAGTGATAGAAATATATTTTTGGTCAACAAATGACCTAGACTTAACAAACAGGGGGTAGGGCTAATGCTATTTGGTTCTGGTTGGTGGGGGTTGGAGTGAACAACTTTTACATACACTAGTCAAAATTGCTAACCGGTCACTTGTTATTTTCTTATTCATTTGTCTCAGAAAAAAAATAATATGTGAAATTGGAAATTAATGTATTGAAAAATGTTCTATAAGTAATCACATCAGTAAAGCAAAATATTTTATGAATTTCAAAGAAGTTTATTTTACAAAAAATAATATCGCGTATGACCGCCGTTTGCGCGTACAACAGCTAAACAGCGTTGTCGCATGGAATTTATGTTGTTATGTAGAAAACGCTGAGGTATGTTATTCCAAACATTGACTATGTCCATTTTGAGGTCAGCAATATTTTGTTGCCTTGGTAACTGTCGCACACGACGGTCGATTTCGTCCCACGCATGTTCGATTGAATTTAAATCCGGACTACATGGCGGCCACTCCATTGTTCGAATGTTGTTGCCCTGAAGTAGCTGACGGGTAGTTCTTGCAGTATGGCAAGGTGCATTGTCTTGCATGAATGTCATCCCACGGTTAACGCGAATATGGGGAATAAGCGTTGGTCGAAGTATTTGTTGCTGGTATTGGTCTGCGTTCAGGTTTCCTCGAACAACCACCATATCAGTTTAAGTGTGTAAACTAATACCCTCCTCCAAAATGAGATCTTTCGTTGACGCAATTATCCGAATATCGTTCCCCAAGTCGTCGATAAATTCGCTCTCTGCCGTCGGACTTCTAAAGATTAAATCTGGACTCATCTGTAAAGGCGACATTTGCTCAGTCTGCTCTGGTGAACCTCAAATGCCTTCTGGCCCACTGAAGCCGAATTCGCTGGTGTCTTCCAGTCAATACTAATCCCACAAAAGGTCTTCTCGCTCTCAATCCTATGATCCGTAGTCGATTTCGTACTGTTTGATCACTCACGTTTCTATTACGGACGCCTATTAAACGTCTGGCAGTATCTGTCGCTGCTATTCTTTTATTACGAAGGTGTGTTACAAGGATGTAGCGATCTTGACGCTGCGTTGTCACACGTCTTTTTGGCCTTCGGTGAAGGTCATCAACACTTCCGGTGCGACTGTACTTGAGCCAAAGGTCGTGAATTGTTGAAAAACTTATGTTGACTGTTCTGTTACCTATAAATATAAAACAACTCATTCTTGCGACTTTTTCAGAATAATGAACATGGTTAGACAGAATCACGTACGAACAAACAAACGAAGTGACGGACGGACGGACGGACAGACAAGTAAACTTATGAATAAACTAACCTGCCGAAAGGATGAGGAATATTATAATACACAATACTAGACTTAAAAAAGAGAAAATGAAACGTTGAAAATCGATTAAATAAATTAATAAAAATAAACAAATTACGCAATGTCCTTTACCTGCCGAATCGAAATACCAGCAATAATCATACCGACGGCCCGTCCACGCTCTTCCGTTGTCATCCGACGCATTTCTTATTTAATTTTAAGTAAGTTTTTGTTTGGGATTGAAACGATAAACAATTCCGAGAACACAAACACATGTTCAAATGTTACCTCGTGCAGCACGGGAGAATAATGCGATTTCGCGCCAAAATAAGTCACGTGACCGGAAGTGCGGATTTTAAAGTTACAATGTGTATTGATTGTTTTGTTTGCGGCTAATATTTATTTGTATGAAATATCAACTCAAAATATAGAATATTTGATATAATATTCCAAGTAATAAAATGACCGGTTAGCAATTTTGACCAGTGTAGTTTGCTTATGCGGTGCGATGGAATTAAATAGACCGTGAGCCATACACTTTTTTGTTACCATCTCAAGGGACAAATTCTTACTAGTACCATGTTATTGGGTACATTGTAGAGAAACAAAAAATCCATGATAGCAGTGTGAACAGGGTAACTGATTCCTGTTATTAGAGTTATCTCCCCCTTTTAAGCAAAACTCTTGCTTCTTTAAAAAATCGTTTTCGCTGAAACTAGAAGAGCTACAGGTCTAATATTTTGCATGTGTTATACATTTAGGGTCCTCTACCAAGTATTTATAAAATTGTGACCCCAGGGTCAAATATGACCCAGTCCCGGGGGTAAAAATTGTTTTCATACAGTTATATAGGAAATCTTTAAAAATAAATAATTTTATCTAAAACTGTAAGAGCTAGATTATGCATGAAGCATAAGATTATAGTCCACTAGCAAGTTTGTTAAAATGTTGACCCTGGGGTCATATCTGGCTCCGCCCCAGGGGTCATATATTTACATAGAGTCATATAGAAACATCTTTAAAATTTCTTCTATAAAAAAAACAAAAGCCAGAGGTCTACTGTTTTGCATATTATACAAGCTTATGGTTCTCTACCACTTTTGTTCAAATCGTGACTCTGTGTCCAACTATGGCCTGGTCCTGGGGTTAAAGTTTTACAAAGACTTATATAGGGAAGTCCATAACAATATTGTTTTTCTGATACTACAAGAGCTAGATGTCTAATACGACGCATGTAGCATAAGAATATCGATCTCTACTAATTTATTTAGTTCAAATGGTGATCTTATGGTCAAATTTCGCCCGGTCCCGGGGGTCACATATTTACATAGAGTTATGTAGGAACGTCTATAAACATCTTCTCAGCAACTACAAGAGCTAGAGGTGTAATAAGCTACATGTAGCTTAAGCTTATTGTCCTGTACCAAATAATTTAAATGGTGTCCCTTGAATCAAGCCAGGAATCAAATTTGGTCCTGTCCCGGGGGTCACACTATAACATTGAATTATATAGGAAAACATATTCAAACAGCTTCTCTGATACTTCAAAATATAAATAATTGTTCGCATGTACCATAAGCTTATGATCCTGTACCTAGTTTGTTCAAATGGCAACAATGGGGTCAAATATGGCCACTACGGGGGTCACAGTTTTACAGATTTATATTAAGAAATTGTTGTTGTTTCTTAAAACATGAGAACACTTTGAAACAAGGCGAGTGGGTCTCTTGTTTATGGCTTGAAAAATGATATATAAGGTTGAAGTTGAAGTTGTACACTTTTCATAAAATCACTTCAAAAGTTTTAAGCGAACTGAAATATATAGAGAATGTGACTTTTGATAGGGTATTCCATTATGAAGCCTTAACCATGTTTACAAATCGCATATTGAATAAATCCACGAACTAAAATCACAAAGTAGACCACAGCATTTTCGACAAATTGCAAAAAAACAGAAAGAAAAAGAAAAAGCATTTTACGGTTTAACTGTTGATTTTTAGGTGTTTGTTATACAAATTTTAAAATAACCCGCCAAATTACGACAAAATTACACTACAGAAACAGTTGATCAAAACTCTTTCCAGGTGTTCATCTCATATAATAATGCATATGTGTCGCTTAAAAGTATATACTTAAATCATGGGGTTTTGTAATATCCGTAATTGAATAAGTGTAAAATGAATTATCTATTTATTTTGTCTTGCTGGTTAAAGCTTTTTATATTGTATCTATAGAGTTTTGATTTTCAAACGATGTAAAATATGTATATACCTCGTGGTCAGTAGGTTTAAAAACGATGTACATATGTTGTAAAATGTGGCTGTTGTTGGCGGGATAGCTACTTTAACTGCAGTAGCACCTGTATGTCGGATATAGCTTTTAGAGTAAACACCAGTAAACTAACCATGATCACTAAATGTAATCTATCTCGATGCACTGGGTACCGATTCTTATCTGGAAGCGTTTTTTTTTATATCTTATATGTATGTTATATTGTCACATTAAGTTATATTATTTAAATCAGATAATATGTACTGAGACTTCTTAATTGTCCTGTTTTATCCCAAGGCATTAATTGCCAAATTTATCAAAACAGCAATGAACTGGGCATATATAAGGCTTGCAGGCATATTGCAACTCGACATACATGAACTTGATATTAACTTGCTAGATAAGAGAGACCGTTGTGAACCCGGCTTCTTGGATATAACCTTTATGACGGATTAACAGTTTAGTTGTATGTATTTTAATGCCGTCATCCTGCTTGAGCGCATACAGCCTGTTGATGCAGTGGATAGCACGGGGGACTTTAAATTCACAGGACCCTGGTTCAAGCCTCACCGGAGCCAGTGAATTGTGTCGGTGTGTTCTTGGGCAAGACACTTTTACCCTCGTCCGTCGGATGGGGACGTAAACCAGGCGATCCCGTGTATCGCTTGAGTTAATAATCATTCCACTTGCACTTGCATGCGCAAAAGTAGGGTTAATGCTTACTATCCTAGGTTAATTCCATACCCTAAATCAAGTACGGAGAACATCACAACCTATGTTTAGATACATATCCTAAGCAGGTGATATTGTAACAACTGCACCAATATTAACAAATAGTTGCCATGGTAAGTAGTTAGTACAGTGATCTGGGTATCACCCTAAAGATATTTCTTCGTCGACGCCGTGTGGTTCCCGGGCAAGAATATGACCACTGCATATCCAGGCATAGGGGTAAAATTTCCCTGAATTCATGTTAATTTTGTCATTTTTGTTCATTATTTTCATCATGAAACCTGTATTGTTTCAGGTGCTACTTCAGTGGTGGCAGTGATCGTGGCTCCAGCTGAAAATGGAGTGTTTACTAGAGAATTTGCAGCAACTCTGCTGTTCTGCAGGTAAGAAGGTTGTATGCACATTCTGCAATTTTTTATCTAGATGTTAATGAAGATTGAGCCGGGTCGAATGTTCATTCCTGTTGGCGCCATATAACATGTTAGTGTTGTTCGCCGTAAAACCCCAATTCAAATTAATTCATCTTCGTCGATTCTTTTTTCAGTAACACAAAAATGGTTCATGCAAATGCATATACTACTATTTTTACATTTCATATGCAGAATTCTTTATTGTGTTGTATATGGGTGGGGTAATTCAGGTGTAAAAGTCCTCAAAATGTGCATAAATTGTAATTAAAAAGTATTAAAAAAGACAACTTTGAAGATTATGCGTTGCAATATGCAATGTTTAATTCATGTATTTATGTGTAATACATAATCCAAATGTGTAATCATAATAAGTACTGCCATGACGCATACACCTAAAAATACTTATGTTAAAAAAAAACATGTTAAACCGCACATTTCCTTTATCTAGATTCCTTTAGATTATGTGTCGTCTGTGCAATATATGTATATATCAGAAATACTATTTATGTTGCAGTTACTTTGGTATAACTGGCTTATACTTCCAGTTTGGCATGTGTCTCAACTTATCAGGCTTACTGAACACATATGTGCAATGCCATGAACATTGCTTAGTACTTAATTTCATCAATATATCATAACAATCCCTTATTCATATTATAATATTATTTAAATCATGTAGAAAGGTTGTAAATTACTGATTCTTACAAGTTTACACATATATTGTAAAACATATTAACTAAACTAAATGCATAAAAATGTTTCAATAGTGGGTGGGGTAAACTGACTTCTAATTTGAAGCAAAATAGAGATTTTAAACTGAATTCAGTGCTAAAAAAGAGTTTATTTACGCTTTATGTAACTCACTGAGTTGTAAACTTGAGTGCATCTTTGAAAAGTATATCAATAATTATTCACACAAGCATGACATTCAAAAATATTCATCAAAAACGTATATGAAAGCGCTACAATGATAACTTATTAATGTTCGATTTTTTTTTTATATAAGCTACCTGTTCCTGATTGCTATCATGGAAAAATGTAATCTATATACATTGCTCTTTTCAAAAAGTGATGGTAGAATTTGTCCCTTGAGTTGGTAACAATATCGAAAATTTTGGGTCTTGGCTCAAGGCCTAAAAGTGTTCAGTTATACATCAAAATATATGTTTTCGACAACAAATGGCATTCACTACACACAAAACACTTGCGGTGAGATATAGTTGACGCACAATTAAAAATTGAAAGCATATGTTTATTTAGGGTATTTTGAATACTTAAATGCATACATGCCTTCACGCTCAAGATAAGATAAGATACTTTTAATTACTGGCTGATGGCGACGACGACCCTTAGATGATGAAAACCGATATAAACAGACGGCCTTAAAACAATTCAAAACATGCATAACGAGAAAACAGAAAATAGCAGCAGCAGGAGGAACACAATATACCTGTTTTGCAACATTGTTTCACCAATCAATTTATTCTGTATAGCATTTTCGTGCATTTTCCGTCGTTTTAACACAGAAACCCCAACACCAATAGCATCTGCTTCATTCCTAGAATAAACAAGAGGAAAACACATGTTACAACATCTTTAAAACGAAGCCAACTTAAACAGAAATTATACAAGTAAGTGTAGGAAATCATCTCGCATTTCCAAAACATGGAGGCTGCAACTTTCCAAAAATGGTTATGTTAATACATGGTCGAAATTATGACTGTTAATATCTTGTATTTCGCTGATATAATTATAGCAGTTCGGAACATACATGTAATACCAGAAGACCAATTTACATGTACCATACGTGTTTACAACGACTGACCACTTACTCCTCGAACCGACATATATAAATTGATAATAAAGCAGTGTTAAGTGAACATGTTATGGTATTAATAATAACGTGCCAATCACTACGCGTAAACTTACGATTTAATAAATGTTGAGAAATGGACGTGTCAGCTCTACAGCGCATAAAAAATACATTGATACTCAATGGCAGCTCACACATCCAGCAAAATGTCTAACTCTAAGCAAAACACAAAAATAGTAAAATAACATTGGCGACAACTGCTCTACTAAATAGTATTTGGTTCATAGTGAAAGCAAACGACTTTTTTGATAGACAGCTTAACGCCTCACTTTGTTTTAATTTTTACCTGATACAAAGTAATGCCCTTCAGCACTCCAATGACCGATTTCCCTGCTTTAAACACCAGTATCTTTAGAATATATGCTCAATACAACTACAACCAAGAAACATACATAGTGTATGTAGTCACTCAATTGTATAGTCTCGAAAAGACAACAATAATGTTATTAATTTCAAGGACGACTATTTTTAACATTCGACTACTCTGGTTACGGGACCAAGTCCTTTATAAAGATGTTGTATTACTTTAAAACAACGATACATTATTTGGTTTACTTACTTGATTCTATCATAATGTCTCCGCGAAGATATTTTGTGTCGAAGTTTATCTCTAACAGTCTTACGCGTGATAGGAGTATCGGTAATATCTGGAAACTCTTCAAATATTTCCTCTAGAGCTGTTTCAAATTTCGGATCTTTCGCACCGGTGAGCTCGTACTTGTCAACAATGTTGCCTATAGCATTCTGAAATTAATAATTCCAGTTATCAATGATTTTATTATATGTCTTCCGATATATTTTAAAAATAAAGCATGCATAGATCTAATTCTGAGATACACAACGATCTAAATATACATAAGAAGACGTTTAATTTCAGATTGGGTAAATTAATCTACTAATTTACTTGCGTACAAACTATTCTTTATTTTCTTCAACCATAGTCAACCGAAATGGTGGATACGTTTAATGTGCTTGAATATAGGTAACACTAGTAGACAGTTACGTTACCATCAGTATTGCTTTTACAATTGTTGCATCAGCAAAAACTTCCACAGCACGTAATTCTTGCATACACCTATGCGGTTTTACTTAAAAAACAATACAGTGACAAATTAGAAAAGGTGTTTTATTCACATACCTTTCTAAAAAAGTGTTTACGTCAGATAAGATGACGAACGTTCGGAGGGACAAATAACGGCCGCAATAGCTCCAATCGAGCATTCTGATCTGGTGAGCTAAAAAAATACTTTTTTACCTGCATTAGAGTGTACTCCGTAGTTGCATTTGTGAAGTAATTCTGAGTATGGCTGTCGAGAAACTGTTCCGTATCAACCTTTTCGTTACACACATCTTTGTAAACAGTCGAAACCCACTGTAGTGGACTCTCCGGCGGACTGTTGCTTCTAGATGTGGACACCATCTGATTAGATGAACTTTGGAAAACTTTGCTTGTTTGGTGACCACGTGAACTGGGCATTGCTAATGGTGTTGGTAATGGCTTTGGATGCTTTAGTGGCGGGGAATTGTTTATTGCTATACTTTCTGGCGCCGATCTTGTATACGGTAACGGTGAATGTTCCTCAAATTCGGAACTAAGTCTGCTAGCCGAATGTCTTGAATTAGATGATGACTTGACGGTTTGCGTTTGACTTCGTTGTGTAAAACATTCTGGTTGTTTACTATTGGTTTGTTGGGGATATTTTCTTGCTGGCAGCCATGTTTGTCTTCGTGAATGGTTATAATCTGCGTTAAGAACATTGGATTTAGACAGAAAGAAGGCATGCATGCAGACCGTTTGATTAAGGCGGTAGGTGGAAAGGAAAGTTAGTATGTAAAGTAAATCACTACCTATACGGTATATCATTAGTAAACACAACTATCAGAGTATAATATGGTGTTATGTGTAAACGATTTGTATGGATTGTTGACCTTTTCATTGATAAAAAGTTTACCTTCTTAAGCTACAAACTCTATACTCTAAATAATAGAAACTCATGAATATAATTGATACACGGGTGAAGTAGTTTCAGTTCGACGAAATACCAGAAATCGATAAATAAGCCAGAAATCAATGCATAACATATCACATTCGCATCTAGCCTTCGAACAGGTAACATCGACCAATATACGAATACCTTTCGAATATAGTTTCATCAAAACGGTGCCTGGAGCAATATTTGAACCAGGAAAATAACAAAATAGCCGAACAGGAAATGCAGCTTTCACAGAACACAGTAAACCCCAAAACACGCAAACGACAAACATGAATGGCATGTTAATAAGGAATAAAGGCATATGACGTTACAACCACAATAAGTGTTGACAATTAGGATACCGCCTTGGAACGGTCAGTGGCAACAAAGGCCGCTGGGGAGTTAAACCAGGTTCTAGGGTGCACATAACCTCAAACTTACCCTACTAATAATGTCATCCCAATAAAACGGGACAGTGTAAATAAAGAAATCCCCGCCATGAACTATTCTCTAACCGGCAGCATTAATAGTCAATATAAGTAAAACACAAAGATGCTCGTGTATATATAAATACAAAAGAACAATAGCATAGAAAGCCTCAAAGAATGTACTCAATGGCTTGGCAGAAGCCAGAACAACAAGGAAATAAACCATTGAGGGCACGACAAGACAAAATTCCAGACAAACATCAAACGTCACCGTCCTTTAGGGCTTTATGTAGATGTCATCATAGGGTCCACAGCCACATCATAGGTGTCATCGCACAATTAACCGGGAAAGCATAGTGATGAACTGTAAATGGGTCCACCACCAAGCATGCAGTGCGTTGCAAAATGTTAGGGTCATAATCTCTTTTTATAAACCTTTTAACAAGTTTAACAAAGATAGTATAAAAGTGATCATGACCAAGGATCTTACCAAGTTTGTAAATTAAGTCACCATAGAATTGGATACAAAAATCGAACAGGAAAAGTAGCATTCAAGACCGACAGTCAACCACAAACACACACAAAAACAACGAACAACTTTAAAGATGAATAAAAGGTCGAATAAGACATCACCAACCCAAAAGGGTTGACAATACGGCTACCACCTTGGAATTGTGAGTGGCAAAAAAAGGCCGCTGGGGGTTCAAACCAGATTCTAGGGTGCACCAAGCCTCACACGTATCATACTCTCATCCCAATAAAATGGGACAGTGTAAATAAAGAAATCCCCGCCATGAACTATTCTCTAAACAACAAGACAGCATTAATAGGCAATATAAGTAAAACACAAAGATGCTCGTGTATATATTAATACAAAAAAGCAATAGCCTAGAAAGCCACAAATATTATATTGCCTATCAATGCTGCCTTGCTGGTTAGAGAATAGTTCATGGCGGGGATTGGAGTATACGAATTAGTGCTACTCAGATCCAGAGATAAAACATTGACGTTATGTAGGCGTCAAACAATAATTACATTATTAGCTGCTTTATCAGCAGGAGCTAAAACAAATTTATTATGAAATTCTTGAATTCCCGATTTTAAACGAAAGGAAATCCTAGGTCTCGGAAGAAGTAAAGAGGGGTTAGCATTATAAATGTTAATACGTGTATCTATACTTTTTAAAATTGACTTTTTCCAAGTAGAAAGAGAGTTTGGGTCCGCATGTTCCCTACGACACCATTTTATACTAAAATCCTCAATGGATTGGGCGATCTGAGCACGGCAGGCATTAAAATCGAGAGTTGAAGGTAATGTATACTTAGAACCTTTAGAAAACAGATGCCGAATATCAAAATTACCAGTGATGACATGACCTGCTGGAGCATAGCAAAAGTTTTATGTGTTACATTCACATTCCTTAGGAGTGTTATTGTGATAGTCCTTGTCGCAGAAGAGTACTTAAATTACTTTTATATTTTGAAAAAAGATCAGGGTTACGATAATAAAATTGTGCAAAGGTTTTACGAAATTTATGGTAGCGGTAGCCCTGATGGAGGTTGTACGAAGTTTATGGTAACGGTAGTCCTGATGGAGTAGCTTTTTAGTTATACAAAGATTACGAATATTAAAGTCCTCAACTCGAGTACAAGTTCTAGCAAAACGAATAAATTGAGATACATAGACCCCATAAGAAGTTGCTCGGGGAGCATCCCCATCTAAATGGGGATAATTAACAATATATCAAAATTAAAATCATCTCTCTTGTCATAGATATTGCTAATTATTTCACCATTTTCAATAGAGAGAGGTAAATCGAGAAAAGAAGCGTTAGTATCAGAAATATTAGCTTACCCTCTTATTTGCTCTGTAATAAGTAGCTACTACCATTACACCACCGAAATGTGTTGATACGTTGTAACATTTCTAACATTAAAAGACGTTTCAAAATAACTAACGCATACACGCGTACATTCTCATTAATTGTTAAATACAATATCTAGATACAATTACACATAAATGTCGAACAGGAGATGGAGCATTTACATAGTCAACCAAACACACGTACACAAAACAAACAACAATTACAATTACAAAAAATATAGATTAATCTGATTAATTTACTTGGAGATATGTTTTCTATATTTGGCGACTTATAGGCCAACTTAGTTGATTTTGTATATTATATAAATACACATATGATTACTTGTATACGCACTTGTCACATTAATAAAATATTTTCTTACGTTACATACTTACTTATAGAATACAGGTATGTGACACCACAAACGTAACAGGGGTGACAAAATAGGTACCGCCTTGGGACGGTCAGTGCCACATAGGCCGCTTGTGGGGAGAAGGTGAGTTAAACAAGGCTTTGGGGTGCACCAAACCAGACTCTTACTCTATTGTTATCCCAGTTAAACGAGAGAGTGTCTTTGAAATATAGTTTAACTCCAACAAGGTTTTGGGGTGCACCAAACCAGACTCTTACGCTATTGTTATCCCAATTAAACGAGAGAGTGTCTTTGAAATATAGTTAAACTCCCCGCAAGTTTATTTTACATGTACAATATACTGATACATCTTGAAGTGAGTTTAAATATGACGTGCACTACTCGAAGTCAATTACGCAAATGAAGCCTTCGTTACATTTGATCGCTTAAATACCCGAATTTAATGGTCTGGAGAACATGTCATTACAAAGGCAGACACGCCTACAAAGAGACATGCGATTTAGTTAGAGTTTGTAGCTTTGACAGCTCTTCTGAAAATTTTATACGCTTACCTGTCATGTCATGATCTGTCATGTGATCTTTCTCAAGACACAATTGTGTGAGACTTTCCTCTGTTTGTGTAGATGCAGAAACCGTTTTCTTTGTCTGCAGAGTAATGTATAGTGGTTTAGTGACTAAATGACTTGTTTTCTAATGTTAAAATAAACAAGATATACAATATATATTTTTAAAGGGACACATGGCAATCTGGATATTTCTTAAACATTACGACGTCCGTTAGTTTTTCTACATAACTTGCATTTGTATTATCATTAATATTAATTGTAAAGCAAATTGTTTTTGCATATAACTAACTGTTGATTATATTGCACCAATAATATATTCAAACCTATGGTAGACTTAGAGAAAACAAGAGTTCAATGACCTTGAAGATGTACCGATAGTTTTTGATAGCTAGATCAGCATTCCTGTGAAGTTTCATGAAAATCTGTCAAGTAGTTTCACAGGAGTAGTCGCTACACGTTTTTACTATATAACTCTATGTAAACAAAGATGGCAGCTGGAGGCCATGTTTAATGTCGGATCAAAATAATTTTCGACAAGGATCGACACCATGTGATGCTGATTATTTGAGAAAAAATCCCATATCAATATCACTTATAGTAATCGCTACAAACTATTTTTAACAATCTATTTTTAGCTTTGGTGGCCATCATGGATTTCAGGGGAGTAGACGCTACAAAAAAATGTTTACGGACGGACAGACGGACGACGGACACCGTACCATGGTATAAGCAGATCAGTAGAGCTAAAAAGAGAAAACCTCAATTTTTTATGTAATTACATGCAAGCAGGTTTAAAGTCAAAACGATACTGTATTAATACTTCGAGACACAAATGATAATACTTGATAAAAATTTCAAGTTTGTAAACGCCAGTAGTATATGGTAAATTTCACCAATCGCCAAACTGTTTTATGGTAAATTACTACTGGCGTTTCAAATCGCAAGAACATCGAAAAGAATGAGATTAATTTTAATATTAATATTATTTTCTCGTCGTTATAGTACGAACTATAACGTGCCTTTGGAGAATAATAATGTTAAAAGAAGTGCAGGAGAGTCAAGTACCGTCAATGTAATTTTACACAGTGAATAATTCATTTTCTATTGACACATACTGAATTCAAGCACAGTAGCTTCTCCTCCTTGAAAATGAAGTTTATTCGAAATTCAATGCTATTTTTTCAACAGAAATAATCAGATAAATGTAAATAATCAATACAGTCTTAAATGATGCATTGAAGCTAATTTTTTCACACGTTATTAGCATTTAGACTACATTTTCTTCGGTCCAACTTGCAGCTTGAGGTGGACATAGCAACTGGTATATACATTTGGTATACAGATTCGTTATGCAGCAATAAAGAAGCCCCAGAAAAATATAGAAATAGATAATATAAATATTGTTTACACATTTTAATTTGGCACCTTTTGTTTCGGCTCATCTTCAGCCCTGTAGCACTCGTCACGTGGGAAGTCCGTCTGTACACCGATGCTCTCTTTAACCTCTTTACACCAGCACTTTCTGTTGTAAAACTGCTGCATGATACAGCATAGACAACCCAGAGGACATATCTGCTCGCTCAATAACTTCTCCTGCAAAACATGTAGAACAACACATAAAATATGGAAAAACGTCTTCAGGCCACCGACATGTCCGATCGCATCGTGAAATACATATAGAACCCATATAAGACCTAAGCAAAAGTCCCCAGGCGACCGACATGTCTGATCTTCTCCTTCAAAGACATGCTGAATCTAATATAAGATATAGGAAAAGGTCCCTAGGCCACCGACATGTTCGATCTCCTCCTGCAATACATGTAGAACCGTCATATAAGATATAGGAAAATCGTCACAGATATGTCCGTTCGCCTCGTGCAAGACATATAGAACATCTTATAAGATATAGAAAAAAGTCCCCTTGCAACCGATATGTCCGAACCTCTCTTGCAAATGTAAAACATCATATAAGATTAGAAAGAAATCCACTGGCCTCCAAATGTCAGAACCAGGACCAATTACTGATCTGTAGACTGATTTTGGATCATTATAACATGCAACCATATCCCCTCCAACACCCCCCCCCCCCCCCCCCCCCCCGAACGCTTACCTCAACACACACACACACACACACACCGCGTAGAGTAGCATACAAAACCTTTAGTAATATATATTAATTTACTTAAAAATTTCGGGGTTTTAAACATGGTTTGAAGATAAAGTTACACATGAATATCAACCTAAAATTATGGGGCGCCGTATTGCTTTTTAATACAATTCAATATTCAAGATGATATCACTGATTCAAATTTAAATGAGTGATATTACCTATTCGTATCAGTGTATCACATATTCGAATGAGTGATTGAATGATATCACACATTCGAATATGTGATATCACAGATTCAAAACAAAAAGAATCTGATATCACCTATTTGAATGAGTGATATCACTGATTCGAATAGGTTATATCACTCTTTCAAAACGAATGGGTGATATCACCTATAAAAATCAGTGATATCAATCATTCAAATAGGTGATATCTCCCATTCAATAGGTGATTTCTCCATTTCGTTTTGAATCAGTGATATCACCTATTCGAATCAGTGATATCACCTATTCGAATCAGTGATATCAACTATTCGTATTTACAACAAGAAAAATACAGACTCCCCCCCCCCCCCACCCCACCACCACCCACGAATCAATTAAATACATAACTAATGTATTTAAACAATTCTAAAACAAATACCAATCCTGGGGTACTTCCTTTAAAACATAATATTAAACAATAGAAAGGCATAGAAAATGAAATTATAATAATATGTTTCATTTGTTAAAAACATGTTTTCTTTGGGGATGGGGTTGGTGGGGGGGGGGGCGGCAGCAGTACCACATCTTCTGTATCGGGCCCTGTAGGGGGAATGCTTGGTAGGGGGTATATCCCTTCTGCTGTCTGGGGGATATGGGTAGGGTCCTCCTCCAAGCAAATTTGAAAATGACTGTGCCTCTATAGATACAGTTATCAGTAAAGTATCCTGACCAAGTGGCGAATACAGTTTTATTTTGCATCAATTTGATGCGTAATTAATTCTTCTGCACCTCGCGAAACCCCGTAACGCCGGCACAACAGCATTATATTTACCTTCTGCACCAAACCTAGTCTGAATGCGAAAATAATTATAAATTAGAGTTTGCTCCTGCACCTCGCGAAAACCTATAACGCCGGGATAACGGATTCCTACCTGAACTTCCTGAAGCCTGCGGTAATCGTGTAAAAGTACGTACTATGCTTCGGTACAATTGTTGTACCGGTTCAAATTCAATCTCAGAAGCTGAACTTGAAGCATTTGTTTCCGCATCTATTGCTGCAAGAGCTGATGCGACCATAACATGAACGCGATTGTGAGGATTCGTCTATTTAGTTACACGGACCCTGGATGGGGTTTGTCATTAATGTCGAGTTTATTTCTGAATTGGTAATCGGTGATATCAATGATTCGAATAGGTGATATCACTCATTCCAAATGAATGGGTGATATCACCTATTCGAATCAGTGATATCACCCATTCGTTTTGAATAAGTGGTATCACTGATTCGAATGAGCGATATCACACATTCAATAGGTGATATCACGCATTCATAATGAATCGGTGATATCACCTCTCTGAATGCGTGATATCACTTATTCGAATAGGTGATATCACCAAATGGTATTAAAAAGTAATACGGCGCCCCATATAAAACTATTCCCTCCTTAAGATTTTGTCAAATGTTATAAAAACACAAAAGTAATGCATCATATGTAACAAAATAACTGGTATGGATCTCAAGTTATAAAAACCGCTAAAACAATCGACAATTCCCTTGCCATTATAAAGATATAGGGAACCAAAGTTTACCAAATGTGAAATTGCCTCCCTTTACATTGAAATAAGAGCGGAATTATAATTTCTGTAAAACACGTAGATTACCACATGTTGCTATTGTTTTCGCATATTTACTTTGTAGATACACTATGAATTCAAAACAATTTCCCGAAACTTAACCTATAAATTTACAGTTCGCCGTCCTTTAAAATAGTTAAATAGCCACCGATGTGTACGTTGATTACAGAAGTGCCTTGGCGGATAATGATAATTTGTTTACATTTTTACGATAAAGTATACTATATGTAATTATAAACACGATTCTTTCCAAAATGTATAGCTTTACATGTGATTAGAAAAAACGAACAGTGAGCTTAAATACAACCTATATATTTATTTCGTTTTGGTTTTGTTTGTTTGGTGTTTTACGTCATTTTCAACACAAGTAAGGTTATTTTGTTGTGGTGGAGGCAGACCACACACTTTTCTTGGGTACATATGATTCATATTTTCATAATTTATTTTACAATAATATTGCATGTATACGTAAAGGCCGTGCAATACCCAATTATACATGCAACTCACATATGTGTTGATAATACAATTGTTTTGGATTTAGCTTTATACTCTGAAGTACATATTGTTTAAATGCTGTAGCGCATTACTTTCTGAATACCACACGCATGCATTTTCTTTCAGAGGAACACTGCACACTATCGCGATATGTTCATTCCATTTCAGCTTCCATCCCCGTGATCCGAGCCTGGATGCAGATAGTGTACAGAAGCATGTATTCTAAATTGCTATTATCTATCCGTTACAGTAACGATTGATAAATTAACAGTAAAACTAATATAATAACAGAAGGAAATATATAAATCTTACCTTCTTTGACGAATCAATCTCACTTCCAGCTCTATAAAACGGGAACATATTCACTCGTTTTGCACCGTACTCACTCTACAGTTAATATCTGTGTTAACCTTCAACTGCGTATAACACAGCGGTTTACTGCATACGACGGTCGCTCAATCAATCAATATGCTACACGCGCTACTCGCTTGAGCTAGTTCAAGCTATTCGACCGATTGTTAACCGCCACGAGGTAATTGAAAACCACGGTAAGCTGTCATGCGTGGGGAAGATTCGTTGTATTGTGTTCAAGGCCAGATAATGAAACATTGGATAGCAGCTGTTAGAGTAGTACTGTACACTAGTCTGTGTTATTACGTCCGCTGACAAGGGAGCGTGTGTATTAATACATACATGTATGTTTAAGATTACATTTCGCTTATTACAGGCGCGTAGCTGGGCTTACGCACCTACGCACGTGCGTACAATTATTTGTCAATGTCAGAAAAAATAAAAATCGAAAAAATGCGAAAAACGCAATAGAAACTGAAGGGGTCCGGGGGCATGCTCCCCCGGGAATTTGTTTTTTGCCAGAAGATCATTGGTGAGTTTTGGCGTATATTTCACAGCAATTTTAAGCTTATTTTGACTGCTATTTTAATAAACATTGAAATCAAAAGACAAAATTAAATCAGGTACGGCATACGGAACTTTAATACAACTCACCCCTCCCACCCCCTCCCCGCTATCGGAGGTGCTTAACTCAACACACCGATAGTAATGTAGCAGGTTTTTATCGTCCAAAACAGGAAAGGGACTAAGAAAGTTATTGTTGGTTTAAACATAGTTTATTTCCGTATAATACAACATGCATATATAAATAGTACAAAGTTAATAGGATTGGAAAAAAAGAAAACAATCGTATGAAGTTTCCATCTTTGGTATTTAACAAATGCAATTGATGTTGGCGGTTAATACAGTTTAACATCGAAATGGCGATATTTTTTATTATTTATCTTATTTTGCGCAAAATAAATGAAGAAAAAACTCGATACAAACATGTCAAAAAGTTATTGTAGTTCGCTTGTATATTATGCACAACATGACGTAATGTGTAATCGGCCTATCCCGAAACATGACATCATAGAAAGTAACAGGAAAACGTTGATGTTCAAAATCTAATAATGCATATTAAGAATAAATATGTTCTTATGCAGTCTCTCCTGATATACAGTTTAATTCTATTATTTTCTCATTTTTTTTAATTTCTTGTTTATTTACTTTCTGAAAGGATATGTTTCAGAAGCTTTATTTTAAACTAGTATAATAATTGATAAATCTGTCATGTCTTCTGTAAAGGTATAAATAAAATAAGGTACTATTTGCCCTGTCAGGCATTCATTAAGTAACAATATGTTAAATATTTGAATACGTATTTAGCCTAAACAGTTGTGTATTCCAAATGTTTTACAAGTATGCAATACAATATCAGCATATCATGCATAAATCATCATGTATTTACAGACATAGAAAACTGCATGTCTTACATGCATTTCATACATTTACAGACATAAACATCATCCGTATGTCGTACATAAAGCATCATACATTTACAGACATATACAACATCCACATGTCATACATAAATCTCATAAATGTACAGACATATGTCGTACAAAAATCATCATACATTTACAGACATATACAACATCCGCATGTCGTAAATACATCGCATACATTAACAGACATATACAGCTCACGCATGTCATACATAAACATCATGCATTTACAGACATATGCAACATCAGGATGTCATAAATAAATATCATACATTTACAGGCATATACAGCATCCGCATGTCATACACACATCATCATACATTTACAGACATATACAGCATCCACATGTCCTACATGCATCTCATACATCTACAGACATATAAAACATCCGCATGTCATACATAAATCATCAAACCTTTACAGACAAATACAACATGCGCATGCTATACATAAATCATCATACATTTACAGAAAAATACAACATCCGAATGTCATACATAAATCATCATACATTTACACAACAAATACAACATCCGCGTGTCATACATACATCATCATACATTTACAGCATCCGCATGTCGTAAATACATCGCATACATTTACAGACGTATACAGCATCTGCCTGTCGTACATACATCTCATACATTTACAGGCATATACAGCATCCGCATGTCTTGCATAAACATCATACATTTACAGACATATGCAACATCAGCATGCCATACATGCATCTCATACATTTACAGACATATAAAACATCGCATGTCATACATAAATCATCATACCTTTACAGACAAATACAACATGCGCATGCTATACATAAATCATTATACATTTACAGACAAATACAACATCCGAATGTCATACATAAATCATCATAAATTTACACAACAAATACAACATCCGCGTGACATACATACATCATCATACATTTACAGACATATACAACATCCGCATGTCATACATAAATCACAATACATTTACAGACGTATACAGCCTCTGCTTGTCATACATACATCTCATACATTTACAGGAAAATACAGCATCTGCATGTCATGCATAAACATCATACATTTACAGACATATGCAACATCAGCATTCCATACATAAATCATCATACATTTACATAGATATACAGCATCCGCATGTCCTACATAATTCATCATACATTTACATAGATATACAGACATATACAACATCCGCATGTCATACATAAATCACAATACATTTACAGACGTATACAGCCTCTGCTTGTCATACATACATCTCATACATTTACAGGAAAATACAGCATCTGCATGTCATGCATAAACATCATACATTTACAGACATATGCAACATCAGCATTCCATACATAAATCATCATACATTTACATAGATATACAGCATCCGCATGTCCTACATAATTCATCATACATTTACATAGATATACAGACATATACAACATCCGCATGTCCTACATAAATCATCATACATTTACAGACATATACAGACATATACAACATCCGCAAGTCCTACATAAATCATCATACATTTACATAGATATACAGCATCCGCATGTCCTACATAAATCATCATAAATTTACATAGATATTCAACATCCGCATGTCCTACATAAATCATCATACATTTACAGAGATATACAGCATCCGCATGACATACATAAATCATCATACATTTACATAGATATACAGCATCCGCATGTCCTACATAAATCATCATACATTTACAGAGATATACAGCATCCGCATGTCCTACATAAATCATCATACATTTACATAGATATACAACATCCGCATGTCCTACATAAATCATCATACATTTACATAGATATACAACATCCGCATGTCCTACATAAATCATCATACATTTACATAGATATACAGCATCCGCATGACATATATAAATCATCATACATTTACATAGATATACAACATCCGCATGACATACATAAATCATCATACATTTATATAGATATACAGCATCCGCATGTCCTACATAAATCATCATACATTTGCATAGATATACAGCATCCGCATGTCCTACATTAATCATCATACATTAACATAGATATACAACATCCGCATGTCCTACATAAGTCATCATTCATTTTCATAGATATACAGCATCCGCAAGACATAAATAAATCATCATACATTTACATAGATATACAACATCCGCATGACATACATAAATCATCATACATTTACATAGATATACAGCAACCGCATGTCCTACATAAATCATCATACATTTACATAGATATACAGCATCCGCATGTCCTACATTAATCATCATACATTTACATAGATATACAGCATCCGCATGTCCTACATAAATCATCATACATTTACATAGATATACAACATCCGCATGACATACATTAATCATCATACATTTACATAGATATACAACATCCGCATGTCCTACATAAATCATCATACATTTACATAGATATACAACATCCGCGTGTCCTACATAAATCATCATACATTTACATAGATATACAACATCCGCCTGTCCGACATAAATCATCATACATTTACAAAGATATACAACATCCGCATGACATACATAAATCATCATACATTTACATAGATATACAGCATCCGCATGACATACATAAATATCATACATCTACATAGATATACAACATCCGCATGACATACATAATCATCATACATTTACATAGATATACAGCATCCGCATGACATACATAAATCATTATACATTTACATAGATATACAACATCCGCATGACATACATAATCATCATACATTTACATAGATATACAGCATCCGCATGACATACATAAATCATCATACATTTACATAGATATACAACATCCGCATGACATACATAAATATCATACATTTACATAGATATACAACATCCGCATGACATACATAATCATCATACATTTACATAGATATACAGCATCCGCATGACATACATAAATCATCATACATTTACATAGATATACAGCGTCCGCATGACATTCATAAATATCATACATCTACATAGATATACAACATCAGCATGACATACATAATCATCATACATTTACATAGATATACAACATCCGCATGACATACATAAATCATCATACATTTACATAGATATACAGCATCCGCATGACATACATAAATCATCATACATTTACATAGATATACAACATCCGCATGACATACATAAATCATCATACATTTACATAGATATACAGCATCCGCATGACATACATAAATCATCATACATTTACATAGATATACAACATCCGCATGACATACATAAATCATCATACATTTACATACATATACAACATCCGCATGACATACATAAATCATATTACATTTACATAGATATACAGAATCCGCATGACATACATAAATATCATACATCTACATAGATATACAACATCCGCATGACATACATAAATCATCATACATTGACATAGATATACAGCTTCCGCATGACATACATAAATCATCATACATTTACATAGATATACAGCATCCGCATGACATACATAAATCATCATACATTTACATAGATATACAGCATCCGCATGACATACATAATCATCATACATTTACATAGATATACAACATCCGCATGACATACATAAATCATCATGCATTTACATAGATATACAACATCCGCATGACATACATAAATATCATACATCTACATAGATATACAACATCCGCATGACATACATAAATCATCATACATTTACATAGATATACAACATCCGTATGACATACATAAATCATTATACATTTACATAGATATACAACATCCGCATGACATACATAAATCATCATACATTTACATAGATATACAGCATCCGCATGACATACATAAATCATCATACATTTACATAGATATACAACATCCGCTTGACATACATAAATCATCATACATTTACATAGATATACAGCATCCGCATGACATACATAAATATCATACATCTACATAGATATACAACATCCGCATGACATACATACTCATCATACATTTACATAGATATACAACATCCGCATGACATACATAAATCATCATACATTTACATAGATATACAGCATCCGCATGACATACATAATCATCATAGATTTACATAGATATACAACATCCGCATGACATACATAAATCATCATACATTTACATAGATATACAACATCCGCATGACATACATAAATCATCATACATTTACATAGATATACAGCATCCGCATGACATACATAAATCATCATACATTTACATAGATATACAGCATCCGCATGTTCTACATAAATCATCATACATTTACAGAGATATACAGCATCCGCATGACATACATAAATCATCATACATTTACATAGATATACAGCATCCACATGACATAAATAAATCATCATACATTTACATATATATACAACATCCGCATGACATACATAAATCATCATACATTTACATAGATATACAACATCCGCATGACATACATAAATCATCATACATCTACAACTTGTAATAGTCAATGTCTTTGTACTATTACAAACAAAATATAGTACTGAAACACTGAAATATAGTTAAATATTTAATACGTTCAAGACATGTTTATCATTTAAATTGTTTCAGATTGAGAGTTTATGACTAGGGGGTTAACCTCCAATTTAGGAGCGAAATACCATACTTAACGCTGTATACGGAATATTCTTAAGAATCGGATTTATTTTGAGTACCCGCTCGATTTAGAACCGACTGACTGGAAATTGTCAACTCTAAAACTGACCAATATCATTTATAAGTTAATTGGTGCGCATAAGTGGTAATACTATAGCGTTCAGCATAGACATAATGCAGCATTCAACGTGGAGATAATGTAGCATGCATTCAGTACCGTACACTCGACCCCGCGTACACTCTACCCCGCGGACCTTAGCCTCGTCCGTCGGATGGGGACGTAAACCGGGCGGTCCCGTGTATCGGCTATCCTCCGAGCACGTTAAAGAACCATAGGAATCTATTCGATAATAAGAGTAGGGCAGGTTCCCGGATTCCTATGTATCCTCCCCCTCTCTCTGGGGCGGCTCAAAATAATCTATACTGTGTTGATGAGCCGTTAAACAACATTCAATTCAATTCGACCCCGCGGATGAAGTCCGGCGAAGGAGGCTAAATGATGTGTCTTGCCTGATAGGGGCACAATAAAGAACCCGTGACATCCGGGTCCAGAATGTAATGTACTATCCACTGGGATACCGCGGTCCCTTGGTTTGTAATAAAAACGAGAACCCTGTGAATCCATCAACATTTAGTGTGTGTATGTTTTCTACGTAATTGTATATTATTTAAGTAAAAGAGTGTCTGAACATTAACATTATTTATTTCAATAATGAAAAGCATTGCATGACACTTTTAATATTAATTTAGTGTATAGGTTGCCCGTAGCCAGACCTGAAAATTTAACCGAGGCAAATATCTTTTTATGAAGATCCGGAGGCATGCCTTCACCGGCTTTTCTTAGTAATTCTACTTACGATTTCATACATTTACCGTACACAGTTTTTCAGCAAGAATGACATGATTTTATTTGATATACTATTCAATTAATACTTTAATTTGTGCTACCTTCCCAAAAGTATACCGAGACAGTTTCTCGGTGTGCCTCAGCGTAGCTACGGGCCTGGATTAATTATTTTAAAAATAAAAAGCAATATTATACCTCATTTGCACATTTCACTCTTTGTTTAATGTGACGTCATCCGGTCCATAAAGTTACATATTGACCGGGCGCCCGGTCCGATAGCTATATTAACTGACGTGTGAAAAAAACGAAGTCAACTTAAATCATAAAACGTATTGATTGAATTAATGGTCAGATTCGGTATAATATAACAAATAATGTATGGTGCTTCGGTCCATATGAAGTTTATGGACTGGGCAGTCAGACCTAGAACGTTATATGGACCTCAGCTTCGCTTCGGTCCATATAACATTCGCTTCGGTCCATATAACATTCTAGGTCTGACTGCCCAACGTGGTTATTATCACACAATTTAAATATTCATTCATTATATAATCGCTTTCTATATTTTTTTCTTTTTTCAGGTTTTTAACTGCATCTAATATTTTTTGTACAGTTATGGGCTTGTCAAGTTCCTCAAAATTACAATCTAAATCGTCAAAGTTATGAGTATTGCAAACATCCTCGGCTTCATCATTTTTACATGGAAAATATCGTTACTTAATTCTGAAAAATATTTCGTAAACTCATCAAGCGGGATTTTATTTCGACTCTGTTTATTTTTCTTTTAAAATATTTTCAAAATTCCTTAGGTTTCGCCCGTTTTAGATGTTCAATGTCGCATTTTTTTTTTTAATTCAAACTGATTTCTTTTTTTACGACCAATTAGTTTACATGTTTTCTTTAATTTGCAAAACTGTTCCCTACTATAACTGGTATTTAGCCGAATGGATACACGTAATGCTTCTAAATAACACCTTCTAGCCTACTGGCATTCTGAATCAAACCACTCGGCCTGCTTAACAAAGGACTTATAAAAAAAGCATGCGTTTCTATTTGTTGAATATGTTTTTTAAAAATAGTGGGTCTGTCACCTCTCGTATTATACTTGTGAAATTATTTAACAAAGTATTTACATCGTTTCTACTATTAATCACGATATTGAATAGCAGATTATTAAACTTAGGAAGCCTTTTAATTAAACCCGCTCTGAAGGCATTTCTGTGTTCATTGTTCCAATTTACATTGACGCTGTGTTTAACACCATTCTCGTCAACACGAGTATTACAGTTAAAGTGAGAATCTAATCACTGCATGGTCTCTCCATTCATTAAATGGATGATTACAAAACGAATATAGTCGTGAATAGTCACATTCTCTAGCCAACAATATGTCAAGCACGGACGCGCCCTGAGTGCTTGCATAAGTATACATACATTTGATGATGGAATTCTTATAATGTATATACATTTATAGTGTAGATATAATGAGATTATTGATTTGAAATATATGTGTTTAAGTGTCTCATAGGTCGTTATTACGGCCGGGTATAAAAGTTTGTTTGTGTAATATTTGAATATGTTTGTAACTTTTATATGTGACACTATAATAAACTATTAAAGTCTAAAGTCTAAGTCATACCACAGTTATAATCACTCCCAAAAACGACCATTTACTCTACGAAAGCATGTAGATTTGCATAAGTCAAGTAAATTTACACCAAAACTATTATAAACATTATCACGTTAGGCCCGACATATGGGTATATCGGGAATGTAATCGTCGTCATCAATTGTAAAATCATTTATTTTGCCGACCATACTGTTCCAGTCACCCACAATATACACTGCACCTAAATTCTCAAAATCATATATATCACTTTGAAGTGTATCAAATAAATTAACAGTGGCTATATTATAAGCTGGAGAGTCTTCACCCCATATATAAACACCACAGATATAGGTTTATATCCGTTTTACCCGCTCGTGTAAGTAAGTCCAAAGCTTTTTCATTTCTTGCTCAAACTTATCAACTTTTTGCTCTAACGATTCTAATGATTTTAATCGCTTGTCCTTATTATTATTTTTTCCATCAAGTGACTTCAGTTATGTCATTTAATCGGCGTTCCGATGTGTGGATAGTTTCTTGACATGGCCGAATGGTGGGCGAGTCTGGTTTATCTGCTAACGATTGTTCAAATGTATTGTTAAGATTGATGATGGTATCATCACAGTCAAATAATACTGAGTTTGCTTCTTTTAGTACTGTACTAACACTTACCCCATCAGAGCTTTTCGGCAACTTTGAATACTTTCCTGCTTTGCACACGCTATTCAAACTAGCATCACTCTTTTTTCACCTTGATAAGGTGACATGTGGTTATCAGCTACCCATTAGGTATGTAGTACCTAATAGGTAGTAGTAATATTGGTGGCAATAAATTACGTACTTATAAGTTATTTAAAACTACATTTGAAACAGAAAGGTACTGTAAACTAATACTACCAAGAAATCATAGGTCGGCTTATTCTAGATTCCGTTGTGGCGTAGCACCAATTAGATTAGAGACTGGAAGATATGAAAGACTTCAGATAAGTGAAAGAGTTTGTCCATTTTGTAATGTTCAGGTGGAAGATGAGTTACATGTTATGATAACCTGTCTTTTATATAATGATATCAGAGCTAATTTATATGATAAAGCAATAAGCCTCAATCCCAATTTTAATAACTCTACAGATGAACAAAAAATAGTATATGTATTCACAAATGCAGACTTAATTCGTGTATGTGCCAACTCCTGCTACTTAATTCTTCTACGTCGATCTAGCTTTTTGTATCGCTAGTCTTTTTTCCTTCTTAAATATGCCAAACAATGTCAATTTTATATATGTAAATAATGTCAATTGTTTTTATCATATCGTGATTCTGTTTTATTTTCTTCTATGAAAATGATGCTAATTTGTTCCTTTTTGAACTGATCAAAGGGGATACATGATTTTTAAATTTTGTTTTAACTAATGCGCAATAGTGCTTTGTTTATTTTGTCAAATCTTACAATACTCATTCTTAGTACATATTTTATAGATAGATTAGCATCATTTACATAGTCTTAATGTGTAATATATCTGCAAATATCGTTTGAGTTTGATGCTATTAGCTACTTTTAAAATATGTTGATGGTTTTATAACTATAGTCTCTTATAATTCTAATTAGAATGGCATGGCTATCTTATAATGTTTACGATGTATCATTTATGTTTGTATTTATTGTAAACCATGATGAGACTTTAATAAAGTAATAAAGAAATATGTATCAGAAATTATAGCCAATTAAAAACACAACATTGTCAACGTGATAAACGATTAAATTGATAAATTAGAAATATAAAACAAATAATTTAAATTTGCGTTTTAAAAAAAGTAGTGCGAAAATGAAGTCGCGCGCTCCATATTTTCATTTAAAAATGTTCCCCGCACGCTTTAAATTTTAAATTGTAAAAATCTCAGGATTTTACGTTAAAAAGTTGTGGCAGCCTGCTAGTTAACACACCACAACGTTCAGGATATTGTTGATTTTTTATTAGTTTTAGTTTGTATTATGTTATATTTTTTTTTGTTCTGACATCAATAGCATACATTTACATAAATTATCAAACAATAAAAGTAAATTTTAACTGCTTATTGTACGTTTTCACAGATGAACGTACACACATTTGTTACTGTGATCCATTTTATCTGTTTTGAGTTTTAATCCGTGTGCATGAATGCGTTCATGTATTGGCTATGGTCAACACAAAGAAAACCACATTATTTTAACATCTCATGCCTAACATGCCTCATATAATGCATTTTTTTTACAAATAAACTACGGAGGAAGTTAAAAGGCGGTTGAATTTACATACTTAAAAACAGACAAAACATATGTTTTAGCTACACGAATACAGAATTTCTTTACCGATACATTAATAATTAGTTTCTTTTTTCTTTTTTTAATTTCTATCAAATTACGTTTTCTCATTAACAATTACGAATGATAAACAATCGTATGTGCATATTTTACAAAGCATTTTAAGCTAAAAAGCAAACAAACATTATATTGTCCCAGATAAAAAATTCTGAGGCATATCATAAACTGAAAATAATGTGTAGTTCCTACATATAAAGCGTGGCATTTGCTATAATTCATAGAACTCATTTTGATTATTATAAGGTTGAATCATATCAACAACCTCGCAACTATAACGTCGAGAACGTTCAATCATTAGCCTTAGTTTTATTTACCAAAGCCCCGCTCCAAAATCTATGAAAATATAATGTACATAATGTCCCAAGTATATTTAATGACCAAAGGCCAGAAATGCTCGGGTGATGTCACAGTGACTATTGACCATCGGTCCGTTTGTAATATATGTTTCCTCTATAAGTTTAGTAACGGGTTTCGAAATTCCATCGAATTGTATTTGAAGGGTTGTTTTAAGAATAAGACCCAGACGATGTTGACATTGAGAAAAATCGACGCATAGGTTACTGAGTTATTGCATTTTATTATGCCAAAATAACAAATTGTGTCTTTGTTGCAATTTTGCAATGTTTACTTTAAATTGATTTTTCATTCGAAATGGTCACCGTTCCTAAGATAAAAAATAAATATTCCTCTTCTTCCTCCCATATGAATGATCCTGTAGAACATTTATCATGTTTTTAAATAAAATATTTTGATTATAAATTATTGCCATGGCATCACGAATTAAAGAAAGAGATACTGTTACATAATAAAGCGTATTTTTCTATAAAAAAAAAGTATTAGGCTAATTGCAATGAAAATTGACATATGCTCGTTTGACGGTTCCGTTTCTGATGTGTACTATTTGTTCATAAACTTTGTAAACAGTATGTTAAATTCAAACGGTGTACATGTTCATGTTACTTGAAGAAAAAATGTTTTCTAGTTGAAAAATGAATTCCATTTCTTACAGTACTTGTCATGGCAATACGCTTTCAAAAATATACTTAGCGGAGTTCAAAAGGTAGTTTTTTCTAAAACAGCGGCAAGACAAAACAAAACGTGTATGGAACATGTCCAATTTATTAAAAGTAAAAAAAAGGATGGAGGAAGTGGTCAATATTTATCAACAATACATATGCATGATCATAATACTCAGCTCAAACACGTATGAAAACAGTAAATTATATTTTATGACAGAATATGACATTTTAAACTCATGCCAAAATAACTATACATGATGGCACGTGTACATGTTAGTTCGTCGCTTCTTGTTAGTTGATTCACATCCAACGTCATTATCCTTTTACATTTAAAAAAGCTACTTTTTATTAAAATCCACCTATCAAATGAAAGCTTCTCAGAAAATTACTAAAACGATATGCTGGTCTGTCCGTTCAATACTTCCCTGAAATATGAAAAGTATATTGTCAGTAAATACGTCAAACATTCTGGTTGCAATAATTATATTTCTTAGTTTCCTAACGGAACTTTATATTTTCAATAAATACAGAAAAATGGATCTTTCTGAAGTAGCGAACACAAACAACAGATGAGAGTAGCAGACTAGGTTTTATTGAGTCTGTTCATGAGACGTAATATAATATACAACACCTTTCTCGCACCTAGCAGTGGTATTCATTTTTAAAGCCTCAATGAATGCGCTCGAAATTTCCAAAGGACACGTACAAAAGATTATGTAAATGCTTAGATGCGAATGGCATTTTGAGTGAGGGACAGAATGGCTTTAGAAAAGACCGAAACTGTCAAGATCATATATTGTCTCGTACACAATTATTAAAAATAGAAAGCTTCAAAGAAAGGAGACATTTGCATGCTTTTTGATTTCAGGAAAGCGTTTGACACTGTTCAAAGAGATTGCCTATGGTATAAGTTATATGCTTTAGGTATTCATGGCAAAATAATGCCTGCTATAAAATCGCTTTACAGTTCTGTTTCATTCGCCATTAAGGTGAATCCTTTCCTAACAGACTGGTTCCCTGTCCAAAATGGCGTTAAGCAAGGCTGTAATTTATCCCGGACATTATTTTCATTGTATATCAATGATCCGGCTAACGATATAAACCAAATGGACCCTGGTGTAAATATCAAAAAAATGGTGTCACGGAGACACAAAATATGTGTTTATACCAGTCAATATTTTTAGACTAGTTCTCTAGGAATTGAAGTTGTAATGCATGCGTATTATCAGCTACATGATTCACAGTCTGGTAACCATAGACATATAGTAAACACATATAAGGATAACAAGGAATAAATAGAAGCAAAGAATGCGACACAAACATACAAGGGTTGACAATAGGGTATCTGCTTTAGTATTCAATGACTTAGCAAAAGCCAGAGCAACAATAGCATAATCCATTAATTTAAGGGCACGGATATATTGAAGAGGAACATCAAACGTTATCATCCCTTTCAGAATTTAGACAGACGTCATCATAGAGACCACAATTTATCATGTCGATCTGCACAATTCTGACGAGAAACAGGGTGCCTGAGATAAAACCTTATCTCGGCAGTCCGATCCCTTCAGGTGCACTTCTATTGATGACGTCAGCACCTCTTTTGATGACGTCAGGGTATATTTGATGACGTCTGGGTACTTTTGAAAGGTAAAAAAATGGGGGGAAATTGCAAAAAAACGTAAATTAAATTATTTTAAACGATCAACATGATAAATAGAATATCATGTTAGTGCCTGATCCTATCCAGTTTATCAGGTTCGGCACGAAAAAAATGAAGCCCTCGGCACAGTCTCGGACTTCACTTTTTCTCAACCTCACCTGATAAACTGGATAGGATCAGGCACTAAAATGATATTCTCCATATATCGGGTCATTGCACAATTAAAGAGGAAAGCACAGTGACAAACTGTAAGTGGTTCACCCTATTCTCTTACGTTTTTATGTAAGCTATGCATTATTCTATAATATATATATACCAAGAACTTACAAACTTTTTTAGTAATTTAAGTTCCCATACTTTCAGAATGTATATTGTGAAAATATATAATTATTGCTGTTGACTATGCCATCAGTTGTGTACAATTAATATCATACCTAGCATAAGAACATCATAAGTATCTTACTTTCGTTCTAATCCCTTTTCTTCTGTTGTGTACAAATATTATGTTGTAAAAAGATTGTGAAATGAAATATGTTTAAACCAACCTGCTTGCATATAGATAAATAAAAAAATATTTAACTCTCCGGCGAGAGCCAAACTACAACTGAAATTCTAAGTTACTAACCATGTAATTTTTGTTATCATGCCACTGTTTTAAATAACATAATTTACCGGAAAGACAATGGAAATGTACAGTTTACGTCTGCTGCCGTCAAAATACAAACGGAGATAGTTTGTCAGGGGAAGTAACTTTGGCAAAAAAACGTTTTCGGCGTTTAAGTATATTTAATATCGAACAAAATATTGTGTATATTTGTAGTTTAAATGGCTGATTCCTGACTTTTTAAGTCATCGAATAATAGCATAGCGCGTGCAGCTACTAGCATAATACAGCAGTTGGGCGGAAAATATTATGTTAGTAGACAGTAGCTATATTTGTATAGTAGAAACATTAGTTGCACGATAACGTTAGTTAGCAATGAGATATTGCGACTAAACTTGATGTGTAGGTATCCTAATTATATCAATGTGGCTTGCATTTGTGGTCATTGGCGTCAAGGTCAAGGTAGCTGTTACCATAAATATAAAAACGTTTTTTACTCAATAACTTTTGTTAGGAATGAGATATTGCGACGAAACTTGCTGTGCATGTAGCTGTTACGGAAAGAGCTTGGGATTGAATTTAAGGTCACTGGGATCAAGGTCAATGATTCTAAAAATAGAAAAAAGTTTTCTGGGCAAAAGCTTTAGCTAGGATCGAGAAATTGAAACCAAACTTGTTGTCTAGGTATCTGATATGGAATCCTAGCTAGGGACTGCGTTCGAGGTCACTGTGGTCAAGGTCACTGTTACTACAAATACATCATGGTTTATGAGAAATAACTTTAGTTAGGAATGAGATATTGCAAAGATACTTGCCGCAAAGGTAGCTTATATGGAAAGGAAGCTTGGTATTGCATTTGAGGTCACTGGGTCAAGGTCAGGATACTGTTACTAAAATAGAAAAATAGTTTCTGGGCAATAACTTTAGTTAGGAATGAAATGTTGAAGTGAAACTTGGTGTGTAGGTACCATAGGTTATATTCGAAGAAATATTAGAACGATTTGTTTGTAATTGTTTGAAATCAGAGGGCGGAGTGTCTGTGTTTTCGAGGTTTTTCAATGAGGCTGGGGTAAGAAAGGGGGCGGGCTGTTTATAATAAAGGAGTCAAAGGGGTGTTTTGAGATGTTTTTCCAGGTCGAGATGTTTTCAGAATGTTTGAGGTGGAGAAACATGGGGTAAAATATAGATATCCATGGGAGGGGGTGGTGGAGCGTGTTTATGAAAACAATTCCCGCGTGTACTAGGGTAACGAAGGGTTTTCCAGGGGTGGTGATTATGGGAGAAAATCAAGTGGGGGATTTTTAGAGATTTTTCAAGGGAGCGGTGTTAAGGGAAGGACTTCCATGTTTTGTATGAAGGAATATTCCAGGGGAGTGTTTTCGAGATTTGTTTTTCACGGGGGCTGTTTTCAAGATTTTCCAGGTGGGGGTGGGGGGAGCTGGGGTAAGGAACGGATTTTCATTATGAGGGGCCTGCGCTGTAAAATAAGAATCCAGTTTTGTTTGTTGTTGTTTTTGCCTGGGTGGGATGTTTATGAAAATAAATTTAGGGAGGGAACGACAATGACAATGGTGAAAAGCAGTTTACAATCTGGAGAACTGGAGCACGGAAAGTTATATGAAGATTATGTTAACACAAATTGCATATTATAGGTTATTAAATGTGTATGCGAAATATTACTTGGAAAGTATGCGTTGGCAAAGGACAACGAGCTTACAAGTAATATTTTCCATTTGATATGAAAGTATACAAAACTAACTTGTTGCTTTTTTCTTTTATTTTTCACAATACATAATCATAGTACACCTACTATAAACATTACAATACATTACGAATGATGCATACTGTAATGAATTAATACCTGTTTTATCATACTATTGGTTTGAAGGAAAGAAGAGAAAACTTCAATGGTTTAACGTATTAGACAGATAAGATGTTGAAATAAACAGGAAAAGAAAATCAAAAACGCAGTCGTCAATGCCTCTACGTTGCATTTATACACTGTGACATGTGAACAATATACCAGTAGTTTAAAGTGATTTCTTTTTGAAAAATCGTCTTATGTTTTAACTGAGCACCACTATTACCTTATCCGATAGTTTTAAAATATTTGCTTTTGCTATTTCATATATGTATATTCCACGGAATATATTGATTGTAAAGGCAACATTTTCAAGAAAAGGCCTAAGGAAAAAGCTTGACAAATTGCCTAGTGTCATGTAAAAACAAAGGTGGGGGGGGGGAGGGGGTGGGGGGAGGTGCGGGGCGGGTGGTGTGTGGGGGGGGTGGTCGTTGAAATATGTATGAATTAAAATTATCATAATGAAACTTATACTAGGGCATTGATGCCAAGCCGATCTTCACGTATTAGCATTAATCAATACCAGTAACATGGTCGTGCTAGTTTATATACATGTATTTACTTTCAAAAAGTTGATTGCTTGTGATAATTAGATGCGAAACAGCAATACATTGTTTTAAGAAATGGTTTGAGAAGTATGTCTAGTGACATACAAAAAATACAACAAAAAAAGTATATGAAATGAATATTAAACTGAAATACAAATAATAGCTAATTTGTTCTGGTCCTCATTTATTGACATTGAGCGGTATTTATTTAAGAGTTTAATATATTTTATCTGCGTTCATTGGAATATTCTTTCACTGAGAACTCCCAATCTTTCAACCCCAGAACTGTAATAATACCTTTATGCACATGCAAAGCATATATTTTCGTAATTATACAACAATACATGTTTGTGGAAATGGCTTAAAATCTATGCTATGTCAGAAAGCGGCCATTTTGAGAGCTATGACATCACGGTTCTAATTGACCATATATGGAATATTTGTAAATATGGAAATTTGCTGATTTATAGGGAAAAAATGACAGCAACTGTATGAAAATATGTAATACTTAATGGCCATAATGCTTTATATGACCAGTAAAAAAACTCCATTCATTTGCAGTGATTTTCTTCATTTTAAATGATATTTATCAATGTTCCATATATGATAATATGAAACTATGACGTCATAGTTCTAAAAATGGCGGCTCACATGTTCGTTTTAGAACAACATTTAAATGGTCATAACTTTTTTGTTTTTCATCCGATTTTGATAATTCTTTCACCTTTTTCCAAGTTTTTCAGAACTCTCAATAACAGAGCTTGTTTGGCTGTGTCGCTACATTCCCTTTAATAAATACTGATAATAAATATACATATAAAATGCACATACAGAAACTCGTTTAAGCTCGTTTACTCATACACGTATATTATTATATACCGACATAATGAACACAAATAATCTCCATATCTATATAAAATCCCACGCAAGAAAACCTCACGCACACACGAGCGCGCGCAAGCACATATGCACACATTGGCACACATCATCAATTTAACAATATACTAAAAGACTTTAAATATATGTTTTACTGTCAACATGCCATTTTCCCATTTTGATTTTCTTACCGAAATGAAATATAAGACGACACATGTGAAGAATATACAGTGGGTTTTCATTATCAAATATATGTTCACGTTTTCCAAAGTTGTACTTCCGTGTCAAAGAGATCGCTCCCATGCCACATTATCGGAACCAATCAGATTGCAGATCGTGGCATTTGTTATATGCTATTTAATACCGCAACAAACAATAATAATAATATTTAACTAGAGAAACCAAGTCGGTTAGAGCGTCGTCTACTATGTGTCTACTGAACCGAAGGTTCAGGGTTGGAGCCTTATATAAGGCAACATTTTTTAAACCATACAATGTTAAGATATTTCAAAAATATTATATGAAACTAAAACTTCCGTGTCAAAGAGATCGCTCCCATATGCTATTTAATACCGCAACAAACAATAATAATGATATTTAACGAGAGAAACCAAGTCGGTTAGAGCGTCGTCTACTATGTGTCTACTGAACCGAAGGTTCAGGGTTGGAGCCTTATATAAGGCAACATTTTTTAAACCATACAATGTTAAGATATTTCAAAAATATTATACGAAACTAAAACGGAATAAAACTGATTGATTCCGACAATTTGGCATTTGAGTACTCTGCAAAGCACAAACTATAGGAAAACACATGAGAATTAAAATGGTGTTCCCATATTTGATGTTTAGAGGTGTACATTGTTAACATAGCAACTAAAATATAACGTTGCATTACAATTTAACATTTTTTAAAATACATTTGCAGTTTGTTTTCTAACAACAACATGTTGATTTACTACATTCGACAATTAATATAAAGGCAATGATATAATACATTTGGTTTGCCTGTACTATATACACATCGTACCTTAAATGTGTTTCAACAATTAAAAGACTTTACTTTCTCTTCAACTGTATCTCTGATAATTTAAATATTGTAATGCAAATGGGCTATGAAACTGTGAGTGTACAAAATTCACATGTTTAGATTTCTCTCAACGTAGATTGTTTACTTTGAGAAGTATGAGAAATTGTAATATTGTAATGCGAATGGGCTATGAAACTGTGAGTGTACACAATTCCCATGTTTAGGTTTCACTCAACGTAGTTTCCATTAGATTAAGGACCTATATCCCAATGATAGGCATGAGAGGCTTGCTTATTTACTGCCCACGTGCTACATGACCGATTAGCGTAATTATATGGAAAGCCTCGGCTGCCTTCTGTTGGCCTTTTGCATTTTGTGCAGTACGCTTTGTAAAGTTGTTATGTGCATTTCGTAAGTTGTTATGTGCATTTTCTAAGTTGTCCTGTGCATTTTCTAAGTTGTTATGTGCATTTAGTAAGTTGTTATGTGCATTTTATATGTTGTCATGTGCATTTTCTAAGTTGTTATGTATATTTTGCAAGTCGTCTTGTGCATTTTCTAAGTTGTTATGTGCATATTCTAAGTTGTGATTTTCGTAAGTTGTTATGTGCATTTTGTAAGTTGTCCTGTGCATTTTGTAAGTTGTTATGTGCATTTTGTAAGTTGTCCTGTGCATTTCGTATGTTATGTGCATATTGTAAGTTGTTATGTGCATTTTGTAAGTTGTCCTGTGCATTTTGTAAGTTGTTATGTGCATTTTATAAGTTGTTATGTACATTTAGTAAGTTGTTATGTGCATTTCGTTAGTTGTCTTGTGCAAACTACAAGTCGTCGTTAAGTAGACTTTTTGTCGGAATAGATTTTGAAGGAAACACCGGTAGAAATGGCGGCTCCAGGAGCGAACGCTATGCTCTGCATACTTTAACAAAATTGGGCTAGGGACATTATGTAATAAATTCTTAGAACAGAAAATTGATTTCAAAATGTGTAAGGGATTGTCTGACGTGGAGTTAATAAATCTTGGTCTGAAAACAATAGATCGGGTGACAGGTGGCAGTATCAGGAGGTGTTGTACAGGTGGCCGTGGTACAGGTGGCCGTGGGTACGGAAGATAAGAGGCGGGGCCGGGAGACAAGGGTGTGGGTCGGAAGACAAGAGGACGGGAGTTGGAAGAGAAAGGGGCGTGAGGTTTTTAAAACAGCAAGTTTGTAAAAAAATGATGAAGAATTATCATAGTTTTAGAGTCGTTTTGGGTAACACAGTCTATATCCTATCAAAATCCTTACTTGACCTTACTTGGAGAAGGGAGATAAGGGAGGGAGAAGGGAGAAATGGGGGAGGGAGGAGGGAGGAGGGAGGAGGGAGAAGACGACCTCACGTGTTGGGAACTAACAAATAATAATGATAATAAATTGAAAAATATATTTAAATTGAATTGAATTGAATTGAATTGGATTTTATAGTCACACCAACAGCTAAGGTCATATGGCGACTTTCCAGCTTCCATTGGTGGAGGAAGACCCCAGGTGTCCCTCCGGGCAATTTTCGTGCACGGGCGGGCACCTGGGTAGAACCACCGACGTTCCGCAAGCCAGCTGGATAGCTTCCTCACATAAAGATTCCTAGGCCCCTGAGGGATCGAACCTACAGCGGTGAGGGGCAAGTATATATTTAAATAAAAGTAATATTAACGTGCTATTTGTTGAAAACAAACGTATCTTAAGTTTTCCTGAAAAAAGTCCCAGAGTATTTAAAATATGTTTGTTTTCAACAAATAACACGTGAAGTACAGACTCTATTGAACCTATACATTTCGGACGTCCTATTGGTTAAAAGATGAAGGGCTATAAACCTTAGGACTACAGACAAAGACAAACAAATAACACTTTTTTTTTTTGTCAGACCAAGATTTATTAACTCCACGTCAGACAATCCCTGGAGCCGCCATTTCTACCGGTGTTTCCTTCAAAACCTATTCCGATAAAAAGTCTACTTAACGACGACTTGTAGTTTGCACAAGACAACTTACGAAATGTACATAACAACTTATAAAATGCACATGACAACTTACAAAATGCACATAACAACTTAGAAAATGCACAAGACAACTTAGAATATGCACATAACAACCTACGAAATGCACATAACAACTTAGAAAATGCACATAACAACTTGGAAAATGCACATGACAACTTAGAAAATGCACATGACAACCTAGAAAATGCACATAACAACTTACTAAATGCACATAACAACTTATTAAATGCACATAACAACTTAGAAAATGCACAGGACAACTTAGGAAGCGTACTGCACAAAATGCAAAAGGCCAACAGAAGGCAGCTGAGGCTTTCCATATAATTAGATAAATTGATGCCCGAATAAGTTCTTTCTGTGAAAAGCATTGTTATATTGAACAGTATCTAGGTTATAGCAGTATATAATACTTTAAACTTCACTTTTATGAAGAATAAACAACGCAAATTAGCAAGTTAGCTGTACTAAAAACAAAATTGTTGATAATTCTTGTTTTAGAACAAATCTAAAACCAAAACACAAGCAATGGAAAGAAATATAAAAATATCGGACAGGTAAAGTAGCATTCAATGAGGACAGTCAACCACAAAACACAGAAATAAACACGCAAACAGATAAACAAGAAGGTAAAATTAATCATAAATGCAAACGACATCACAAACACAAAAGGGTTGACAATGGCGCTACCGCCTTGGACACTGTTTATAGGATTTAATATGTTGACTTTATACATAAACTGTATTGGGAGGACCTCATCATCTGATACAAATTAAATAACACAATTTCTCATGCAATTGTATGTGTCTAACAGTGATTTACAATTTATTTAAAATACCGATGAACCAGTTAAAAGACATGTGTATGTAATAATAAAGAACAATCGTTTGGAATTCAGCCATATGTTTAAATAAGGGTTTAATTAAAACACCTAATAATATAAAACATGAAACACACATAGACCAATCAGTTAAAGTGGTGGTAGTAATAGGTTTCTGAAGATTTGGTAATGAAAGTACAGTAGGTTAGGGATTTAGAATCATGCGGTTAAGCGTCTTACTTTAAAATGAAAGGAATATGTCTATGTAGTTTCTGATTGAGATTTACTCTTTTAGTTGTACGATAGCAAAATGTCTGAAATTTATGAATTTTTAATAGTTTTTTGCTGTTGTTTTTTCACCAATATATACATTATTTCATTGTATCCTTAGAAGTGCCAAACTTTATTTGATGATTATAACAAACTTTATTTGATGATTATATTTTGACTCTTGTCCCTAACATTTGTCATAACAGCAAACATTTATATCGCAGTTTATCATGCCTGGACATGTTTAAAATTTTCTAAAATACATGAGCTGAAGAAACTGATTTTTTACTACCGATGACTCTTTACTCCCCAATGCACTGTAGAGATGAGTAGGAGGAAGGGGGGAGGTGAATAACGAAATTAATGTAAATTCAATCACAGAAAAGTGTTTCCTTTGTTCTCTTTATATTGCAAAAAGCGTCGTTATGTTAATTAGTAAAATAATATTTTGATTGGTCGCTATTAACTGACATTAAACTGATTGGTCCATGCTGGAGATCTTTTACAATGATCAAAACGCTTAGAGTACTTATAGATGTTTTCCCTTACCATAATTATATATCATAAAAATCACTTATGGTTAAGGGGAAACTTGGATTCTAAACTTGTCTGCAAATTTATATATCATAAAAATCACTTATGGTTAAGGGGAAACTTGGATTCTAAACTTGTCTGCATAATTATATATCATAAAAATCACTTATGGTTAAGGGGAAATTTGGATTCTAAACTTGTCTGCAAATTTGAAGCTCGTTTGGCTAAAAGAAACAACTAAAATATGAATTGTCGTAATAAGGCATGTCAAGTATTTGCAATGCCGATGAGCAAGTTCAAACAGTAATGTATGTTATAATAAAGAGGATTCATTTGGATTTCTGCCAAATATTGGCTTATCTAAAACGCTAAACATCGCGTATGGTAAAACTTTGAGTTTACCAAACCTCGAGAACGCCCATACATAAATGTGCAGCTTTATATGTTTTAAGAATAAGAAACTCGCCGCATGAGTCGGTCAGGGACACTGGTTACATGATTGTAAATCAAAGAGAATTTAATACAAATTAAGTATAAATCCAAATGAGCTGGCATCCGCTGCATGATACAGTCGAGAAGTCGAGAAGTCATAACTAATACTGGCATTCAGACACTTAGTGTCCTTTAACTGTACCTGGTGCGTAGTCACACAGAGTCAGGCTTTGCTGAATAAGACAGTCAGCGCAACTCATTATTTGAATCACCGCATGAATGGTCGACTATAGCCAGTGAGACAAATTGTCAAACATATACACCCAGGCAAAAATAATAAATATTATATATAAGAATGAGAAAATAAATACATCTACAAAATACCTTTCTAATAGCAGTGGATCCCCGAGGGGATACGAAAATGTTAAAATAAATTAATAGATGGGGAGTATATTTTTATATATATATATATAAACAATAATATCACAAAACAAGTTTAAATCATATATAATGTATGTATTAACAAAGTAGTGATAGCTTGTATAAAAAGCTCCTCCGAAAATGGTTTGAGATGCTGAAAGTCAGAAGAGAGAGAAAAGCCCGTTGTTGCAAAGTACACGAGTAAAACGGGGAGTCACAAGACAACAGTCGCTAAGTCTGGCTTTTTTTTGTAATTTCAAAAAAAAAATATAACCTTTTTCTCAAATATACAGTTATGATGTGAACACATTTATAACGTAAAAGTTCATATAGTATTTTGCAATGGAACACTTTCTGTTTTGAATTACTGTAGTATAGTTGGTTAGAAATTAAATTATAAGAGGAGTGTGTTGTTATTACAGCCATCATTGGGCTATATTCCCAATGCCAAAACATTTATTTTTTTCAATTTTGAGACTTAAATTCCCAATTGAAAAACATGTTTGACAATTATTGAGTATGAAACGCTTTTAAATGCATCTGTCGACCTTGGTGTACTGTACATAGTACTAAAAATATACTTAATAAAATTAATGTTTTACTGTGTTTTTACCCTAATTTTATGAAAAATCGCGCTAAAATTCCCAATTGTGATGGTATGGGTTATGTTGCTAAAGAATAGAAACAATAACTGATATAATCTCCATTAATATTTAGGTAGCAATAATATCAATATGTTTGACAGTATCCATAAAAGGGGTTAAAACGATGAAGTATACACATATGTTCCTGCTGCATGAGACAGTCAGAGACACCGGTATACATATGTATCAATAAAGATAATATATTAAATTACGCACAACTTCGATTAATTTAGTAATACTATCAATGTTTGACAATATCCATAAGAGAAAGCAAGTCATGATCGGATAACCATTGTCGAGCTGGTTATATATAATGACAAGTATAGACTGAATTAGGACTTTTCTAATATCTTTGACAGAATGCAACAGGCAAGTCTCTTGTAAAACGAACAAAAAGGCCTGGGTTACCTGGTCAATCCATTCGGAAGCTGCCCAAGGCCAACCTTTTGAGAGCTGACACTAATGCTGCCCGAATGTTTTTAAAATACTTCTTATGGCCAATGAATGATAGGTGAAAACCGTCCTGTGAGAATACCTGGGTCTGACATGAAGGGTCCCAGAATCCTTTATGTCTCCAGAAGCATGCTGAATCACTCAATACCTTTAACTTATCATTCAGAAAATGATTAGTCCTATCAACGCGTTGATTAAACCAGACGGTGTCCACTGGGTTGTTCGTAAATACTGTAGTGGGTATTCTATGCAAGATCTGCATTGTCACAACAAATCTCACTTGAAGAGTACTTATCAATGTTTTAACCAAATCAACGATGTCGTCCGACACGTTCTCTGGCGTGAGTAAAGGATTGCACAGTTCGTTAGACCCAATCTGCAAAATAACAATGCCTGGTTTAAAAACCTCTACACCAGACATACTGTTATGCCTTAACGAATTTACCGTTCCATCAGGTAAACCCGAAAACTTTATCATAATGTCCTGTGGTGTCAAATTCATTGCATCTGTATACTCTGAATTGCTGTGTTCAATGAAATCCTTAAAATGTGAAATAAATGAATGTCCTAAAAGCATCACTTTGAAAACCATCGTCATGATTAGAACACTGTAATGCCCAACTACTCATAGCATATTGTAAATATACCGCTGGGTGACCGCAGTTTTATTTGCTAGATACAATATTATGTAAACAAGTCCATGTTTTCCATATATTCCGCGGTTGACTACCGTTAAACATCCACGTAAACCAAAGTACTGGTTACTGAGATTGAGAACATTTATAGTCTCGATAGATAATGAATTAAACGCCAATTCTATCACTGAATTAGTCAAACAAGAATGTGTATGGTCGCTTTTAACTGGTCTTAAACTGATTGGTCAATACTGGAGTTGTTTCTTTTACAATTATCAAAGAACTATGAGAACCTTTACCATTGGTTATTTTATGAATGCCATAAAATTAAAATATGTTCAGCTACAGTATTGTTAAATTCGATTAGTTTAAATGAACTCTGAGAACCTGTGTTCATAATAGACAAATACATATTGCTACCTACGAATGGTCCTTCTTTTATCCAGCACGTTAGTCCAAGTCCTTTACTCATTCTAAGTTGAAATCCTATTAAGATTGGTAGGTTTAAGCAACAGATCACATTCCAGATTGAAACAACGACGATCACGGCTGTTTTGTTGATACAAATCGTTTTTATTTTGTGTGGCCGTATGACGCATATAACCCATTCTATGGTTTCAGATACAAGTAGTCATGACGATATTTGGCGACTAGAAGATGACAGAAACAGAAACAACTTTCATAAAGGATCTCCCGTCAGAGTGACAACGACTTCCAACTTCTCTAGTAACCATGATGTGAAGTGATTGGTGGCGAGAATCAATGTGTCGGATATAGCAAGTGCCGTTAAAGAAACTACGGTCAACGACTTCCGGAAACTGCTGCGCGACATATCATCAAAACGTTTCCTATTTAACCAAATATTGTTATTAAAATCAACACTACTTGGTTTGTAACGGAAATACCGGAAACAATTTGACATTCGAACAGTTGCCCACTTCGCTTGTTACATTGTGTGAAAGACATATTCTTCTGAAATATTTAAGTTCGCCATATTTTCAAAACTGTGACATTATCTCCTAATACAACGTTTTACAATTTCTCAATTTGTGCCAAAACTACATAATTCTACTTTCCTCTCCAGTTGAGCGATGTAGAACACATTTTTCTGCCTGACAATGACTGACAATACAAAGCTGTGGTAGCTTTATACCCACTTTCCAACACCATGTGGGAACGATGGACATCCATAGACAAGTTTACCAATATCTATAATAATATTATAAATGTGCCGACGGTAGAGATTATGGAAAATATTGATTCAGAATGCCTAGTTAAATCATAAAATGGAATACGTTTTTTTCCCTACAAATAATCACTTTCATATAATTTAACTGAACATTCTAACAATCGGTGACTGAATAAGTGTCCGTTTCAGTAAACAAATTAGAAGAAATAAATTTACTATAAAATATAAATGACGTTAAATGTAACATTTCTGCTAAAGGTTACAATCTCCTTTAAAGTAACAAGCCAACGTGAAAGAAACAACGTCTGCTAAAGGTCTTAAATAGTGCCCGATACATTTTTTGCACTATTTCCAATAGTCGAATCTAACCTGATGGGGATATCTTTATTAAAACTGTCCCGTTTTATCGGGATAACAATAGGGTAGACATGAGGCATTGTGCACTCTGGAACCTGGTTTAAACCCCCAGTGGCCATTTTTCCAATGACTGTTCCAAGGCGGTAGGCCTTTTGTCAACTCTTTTATGTTTGTGATGTCATGTCTTGCCTTTTAGTCATCTTTAAAATTGTTGTTTGTTTCTATGCGTACTTTTGGTTGACTGTGGTCCTTGAATGCTACATTTCCTTTTATATCTATTTTGACCACTGAAAGTAATATCATGAATTTATTTACTTAGATATAAATACTAAAACACTGGTGTTCCATGATCCTGAACTAAAATTTAATCATATTATATTACTCATTAATGCAAATTGATATCTGCATTTACTTTTGTAACTGTATATAATATAATCAATGTCGTAATCGAGTTACGGAGGGGGCCTTTCAAAGATGGCAGAACAAACAAATGACGTAGGTAAGTGTTATATTTCGATGCTCAGATTACTGACAGTTTGCTTTTCTAAACAAGAAAACTGCAAGTATAGATAAGATAATACTTTGAATTACACTCCAAAAGTCACGACTGACCTGTGATTAAATTTTGAATGAATGAATGAATAACTGGTATTTTATGGCACGTCGACACATAAATAGGTCATATGGTGCGCAAAAACCGATGAATCATGAAAGAATGAAGAAGTAATTAAACATAATGTAAACGTATAAAGATAAAACTATCTACAAATAAGGGACGATATGGTAGCAATATAAACTATATATATATGTAAATCAACAAACGCCCGCCAACGGGCTTGTAAACAAGTTAATATATATAGGAAAATATTATGTTGATTTATAAAGTCAGAGTTCTTTAAGGAAATCTAAAACAAGGCTAAAATCTATAGTATCAAATAACTCAAATAACTCTTTCAAAGTATTAACTGTGTAGTATCTTTTTCGCATAGGATCAAAGTCTACACATTCCAACAAGATATGTTTGACCCTTAACTGTGCAAAACACCTTGTAATAAATATGAATGAGTACAGCGTGTATGCCCTATCTTGACCCTGGCTAGGAGAACTTCCTCTCGACGAATTGGTCTACTAGAAGGACGCCATTCTCCGAGTAACGGTTTAATGGAATGGAGTTTATTGTTCACTGACAAGTCCCAAGTGGCTTGCCAAGAGTTACGAATATATGTGTTGATACAGCTTTTAAAATCAGTATAAGGGAACTTGGTATTAGATATATGTAAACCTAATGCTGCCTCAGCAGCACTCTTCAGCTCTACCATTACCACGTATTCCTACATGGCTTGGAAGCCAGCAGAAAATAATAACATTATCAATTATAAAAGAATTGTACTTTTTTAAAGGTAACTTACCTTCAGCACAACTTGATTATCATGTTTCATATTACCCAGTGCTTGAAGAGATGAAAGGGAATCAGAAAAGATTACGAAATGGTCATCATCAGAGTCCTGAATAAAATAATTGCCTTAATTTCAGCTGAAAAGATAGAGGCCTTGTCAGGCAGGCGGCTCTTTATGCTATGTTTGTGAACAACAGCTGCTGCAGCTACCTTGTCTCCCTCTTTAGAACCATCTGTGTATATATGTTGAAAGTTACTGTATTTCGATTTAATTTCATTAAATTTGCTTTGAAAGATAGTAGGATCTGTAATTGATTTGTTATTATTACAAAGATCAAACATAATTGTTGATGTTTCCAAAGTCCACGGTGGAATTTGTGGTACTTTGTACTTGGCAATCAAATTTAGGTCGATTTCAGTGACTGTTAATTTTGGTTTAATACGAAGACCAAATGGCCGAATGGCCTTCGGTTTTCGATCAAAAAGAGGTTCATAATTAGGATTAAAAACAGTATCAATTAAATTTTGAAGTGAGAATGACCCCAACAAAATACATAATTTTCTCTGCACAAACATACAAAAATATCAATGTGTATACGTACATAAGTCGACTATGTCTTCCGAAAACAAGCGCATAACAATTTTGCTATGATAAAGCCTTAGTTCTTATGTAAAATGTGATATTCCAGAAATGTATTCTATGGGTGATTATGGAGGACACACACACGTGTCAGTAACATTGCTCAGATGCAGCATTTGCAATCATTTTCAGCACCAACTTATCGTCGATATGAATGACATTTAAATTGAATTTGTATTTTATATTTTAAGGTTCCAAGTACTTGAAGAAGCGGTAATCTTGCTCTGCTTGCGATCAAGCTTTCAAAACCAGAAATGAACTTTCTTGTCGTGCCCTTAATGGTTTATTCTCTTACTGCTCTGGCTTCTGCCAAGTCATTGAGTACCTTCGTTGTGGCTTTCTAGGCTATTGTTTTTTGTATTATATTTACACGAGCATATTTTGTTTTACTTATATTGCCTATTGATGCTGACTTGTTGGTTAGAGATTAGATCATGGCGGGGATTTCTTTATTTACACTGTCCTGTTTTAATGGGATGACAGTAGGGTAAGTGTGAGGTTTGGTGCACCCTAGAACCGGTTTAAACCCAAAGTGGCCTACTTTGCTACGTTCCAAGGCGGTAGCCCTATTGTCAACCCTTTTGTGTTTGTGATGTCGTTTACTTTTATTATTACTTTTGCCTTCTTGTTTGTCTGTTTCCATGTTTGTTTCTGTGTTTTGTGGTTGACTGTCCTCATTGAATTCTACTTTCCCTGTCCGATCTTTTTATATTTCTTTGGAAAACACATCATCATGAAACACAAAGGCAGATCAAAAATATTACTTTACTGGTCACACTGTGGAGAAAGTTTATGTCAATAATGTATTTTAATCGCTAGACTGAAGTCCAGTATTTGTTACAGAATAACGTCCTTGACACCATTTCATTACTAGTATATATCTTAAGATAACTTTGATCGCAATCCAATTTCTTTACATTGTTGCCATATTTTAGACAATACAATATTAGAAATTCTAATAGATATGTGTGTTTACTTTAATGACTAAATCCTTATCTCAAAAACAGTGCGTGATGCTAAATTCAAACATACGATAAATATTAGTTTAAGTTAGTTAGTAAATTTGCCCTTAGCTGAAACTGCGTTGAAAAAGGGTGTAAATCTAAATAAGAAACGCAGATAAAATGAAAGTAGGAAATCTGTTTATGCAGAGACAACAAAAAATAAACAGGCATTGACTATGCGAATTAGCATATACCGGGAGCCTTGGACTGTTCTGTAAACGAGTCACTGCATAAACTGAACATAGATTAAATCTTGTTTTGTCGTGTGTTGTTTTTTTCAAATCTAGAGACAAATGTAGATAGACGACGATACATAGATATATATCACAATTTTGGCAGAGTCGCGTGTATAATACTAAAAACAAATAAACACACATATATCGAAACAAAGACACGGGGTTTGCCCTTAATGATTTATTCTCTTCTTGTTTTGGCTTCTGCCAAGTTACTGAGTACTTGCTTTGTTGATTTTATTTTTATATTCATCTATACATGATCATCTTTTTGTTATACTTATACTTACTGCCTAGTTGTTAAGAGTATATATTATGGCAGAGATTTCTTTATTTACACTCTATCGTTTTATTGGTATCATAATGACAATAGGGTAAGAGCGATATTTGGTGCACCGTAGAACCTGGTTTTAACCCCCCAGCAATCTTCTTTTCCACTGAACGTTCCAAAGCGGTATCCCTAGTGTCAACCGTTTTATGCTTGTGGTTTCATATACCCTGCCTTTCACGCATCCTTGTAATTGTTTATGTTTCTATGCGTGTTTTGGTTGACTGTGATCCATGAATACTTGTTCGAGTTCTATATCTAAATTTTCTTTCCCAGGAATCTATAAATTATATGTTGAACATTTTCAGCAATCCTTGAACACGTCGGCTTAATTATATAGGTGCCGCCACCTCTTGAATAATTCACATAAAAGAAGCATTATTTTCTAATTTAACAATTTATTATTCGTATCAAGATGTATTTAAAGTGCTAAGAAAAGAAATATAAAAAGATCGGACAGGGAAAGTAGATTCAAGGAGGACAGTCAACCACAAAACACAGAAACAAACACGCAAACAGACAAACAAGAAGGCAAAAGCAAAGGCTATATAACTTTCCACAATGTATCTTACGTATACCTGATGCATATAATTGTTATGACAATAGAACAAACACTTTTACAGTACCTTACCCTTTTTATTACCAGCGAAAAAGACTTGATCGGAGACGACGGAGTTAAGACATTTCCCAATGTTCATTTCGACATCGCGCATTTTTCGAAGGCTGCCAATTTTTTGACAAGACGGGCGTTTTCCTTTTTCAACGGTTTATACACATTTCCTATCTTTATCTATCGTTATACGGCTCAGAATATATTATTATCTTGTCATTTTTCTACGCACACTAAAGCACATGACGTTATTTTTAACACATACGATAACATAATCATACATAGATAATGAAATGAGACTAACGCGGAATCCCTAATCGCTTAGCATCAGTTACGTCACAGGTCTCACTACACTTATCTGTCTTCAAAAGGGTGTAATTAGGAGCGGTTGAGGTTTCGTGCTACCTCATACGGGGTTTATATCTCCCAGCTCATTCGATTTGCTAGAGCTTGTAATGATGTTACAGACTTCAATGATCGAAATCATGTTATTACAAGTAAACTTCTTCAGCAAGGTTTTCGTTATTACAAACTACTCTAGATCTTTCTCTAAATTTTACCGCCGCAACGAGGGCCTGCTGGAACAGTACAACACCACCCTTAAGACACTTCTGAGACTAGGCATATCACGACCCTCATTTTATGGAGATGTGGTCTATACACTTCGAAAGTTAAAGGGGTCTGATGGGTTTCCTGACCTCTTTACAAATTTAATCAGGAAGTTCGTCAGAAAAGGATATAACCCTTTGGTTTTACAGCGCACTGCATGTTAGTGATTGACCCCTCTACAGTCGGTCATTACGCTTCACTTTTCACTTGTGCGATACTGGACTACCTATTGGGACTCAATGATTGTACCTACTGAAACCGCAAATAAGGGAGGTGGGTGCATGAGCTTTCGTCCCTTGGATTTTCTGGTCGTACCCTAGATTGGTTTTCTCATTAGCTGCAACTACCATGGTTGTTCAGTACGATTCTGGATACATCCTGAGATGTTTATTATAGTGTATGTGTTTCTTTAGTTAGTTTCTCTGGATGTGGACTTTCTTGTTAGATAATTCCTTTTGATGGGATGTAGTTTTATTTACACTTTGTTGACTATTTGGGCGCTGAAGACAGGATAATAGCGAGGATTGTGCGCATATAAAATCGATTCAAGCTAACAAGTAGGCCTTATTGCCTATTGACCGTTCCAAGTCGGTAACCCTGTCTTTACCACCCTTTCTGTTGTTTTTTGTCTGTTTCATTGTATAATCAAGTCCTGGTTTGCAGTACAGTGCGGACCTACGATGCCATTGCGTTAGGAAGCTGTGGTTTCTATAGGACCCTATATCTTATTTTTTAATTGACTACTGTGAGAAACCAGGACAACCAATTAGTGCAATATTTGTATATTTTATATATTTTTTTCACAAAAACACACCATATTTCACCATTTACACTATGATAAAGTAAATGCAACAAATAGTGGATACATACAAACGAAAACATGGTCGATAATATTTGATAACACATATGCATTTTCATAGTTATATTTGGCATTACGAACTCATATGAGATGCAAAATACGAAATGCCATAAACATACAAACTATTAATACCCATGAAAACTATCACTACGACTCTGTCATTCGCGAATGGAATAACTTACATGAAGCTTCATGTCACGCCGCAACAGTTTTTCTTTCAAAAACTCATTTAATCGTGATACATGTAGTAACAACATTTCATTAAACTACTACTTCCGACAAAGAAACCTTTAAATACTGCTCACTACAATGCGTTTAAATTGCAATTTCTCGCCATTGTGTACCTTTGGACTCGTAAAAAACGTTGAACACTTCTTTCTTGAACTGCAGTAAGTACACCGATATAAGAAATGTATTGCTAAATTCAATTCCTCGTCTACCAGCACAACACTAAAAAAAAATCTCTTTAGAGACGAAAACGTACAACCATTCTTATCTTCACCGCGGTACATACATATATATATGTACAAGAAACACAACTCAACACGATTTATCTAGTAGTTCGTTTCATTCACTCTGTTGGTGTATGATCGATAACTGCAGCACCCTTTTCCGTGTGTTAATCCCCATTTCCCCCTATTTCAAGCAACGATGATAAAATGACACTTAAATAGTATTCTTAATTACTTGCTTTTCTCTAAAAAGAATCTTTCACTTTGAATGCCTTATTACTCTACTATCTTATGTTTCTTTCATTTAACTATTCTGGAATACGTATAAACTATTTTAGTTATCATTATTCATTGCTCCTACCTTCAGAATTTATGTAACAAACATATCGAATTACTGCTATATGTTACAAACATATCGAATTACTGCTGTTTGTTACAAACATATCGAATTACTGCTGTATGTTACAAACCTATCGAATTACTGCTGTATGTTACAAACATATCGAATTACTGCTGTTATAAAACATGCCATCAATTGCGTACAATTAATATAATTAATAGGAAAAGAACATAATAAGCATTTTACGTTCGTTCTAATCCTTATCCTTCTATTGAGTACAATAGTGTAAATATATGTGAAATAAAATATGTGTAAACCAAATCACTCTCGATAACCATACTTAGGCGGTACATGGCAGTTTCTAAAAATGTGTACACTGTGGTGAAACTTGGAGGCAAGCATAATTTTTCAAGTACAAAAATATTATGTGTTTTTCTTTCTAATTGTAATCTGCAATTTGTAGAATTGCAATTAAGAATACGTATTCTTGTAACAAAGAGTATGATAATGGACCTACAGAAATGTAAATGAACAACGAAGTTCAGCATGAAGTCTGAAAGAGCAACATATCCTTAAAACTATCTAACAATGTGTCTTGCTATAACTTGCACAGTTTGAAAAGAAATATAAAAAGATCGGACAGGGAAAGTAGCATTCAAGGAGGACAGTAAACCACAAAACACAGAAACAAACACGCAAACAGACAAGAAGGCAACAGCAATAATAAATGCAAACGACATCACAAACACAAAAGGGTTTACAATAGGGCTACCGCCTTGGAACGGTCAGTGGCAAAGTAGGCCACTGGGGGTTTAAACCGGTTCTAGGGTGCACCAAACCTCACACTTACCCTACTGTCATCCCATTTAAACAGGACAGTGTAAATAAGAGACTAAATATAAAACAACTTATCTTATTTAAAAGAACAAAAATATATAGAAATGGTCTACATCGAAAACACACCAAAACTCCTCAATAATACATAACGCACCGTGCAGTAATTTTGTCAAATATGTGTAACGCACTGAACACGTTTGGGTTCTGAACGCACCGTAATGAAGCAAATTTGAAACGGTAACAGCCTAATATTTCTTTAATCAGATTTTTGCTTATTTATTGCATAGTTTACAAGAAATAAGTTATCTGGTCATTTAGATAGCATCACAAAGTAAGTAATACAATTATTTCGCTTTTATCCGTGGTTCAATACAGGTGCGACTCCTCGCTTCGATTTCAGATCGACAAAAATGTACATGATTAATCGATTATTTTTCAAAAAGTAGTCAATCTTTTGTTACATACTATGCAGCCGAGTGTAAAGGAATCATTTATCTAACTGTCAGCATACATATCTATGCATGCCGAATTAAGTTAGTAACGAGTAAAAATGTAAGGCACTTACTTTTCGGATGTTGACATGTCCGCCATCTTGAAAATAACAAAAACGGCTAGTCGTACAGTAGCCGTACTGGTTACACGACAGTGAAACCGGACCGTGTAAATAAAGTTATCCCCGCATGGTTGTACTCTCTAACAATCAAGGCAGTATTGACAAGCAATATAAGTAAACCACATAAATGACTATGAATATATAATATGAAAAACTAAAGCCTAGAAAGCCACAAAGTATGTACTGAATGACTTGGCAGAAGTCAGAGCAACAAGAGAACAACCGTTAAGGGTACGACAAAACAAGATTAAAGACAAATATCAAACGCTACCGTCCTATAAGAATTTAGGTAAACGTCATCATAGGGTCCGCAATCTGTCCGGTCATGGCATAATCAAAGAGGAAAGCATAGTGGCGAACTGTAAATGGGTCAACCACCAAACATGCAGTGCGTTGAAAAATGATACATAACACCTGTTGATAAACTTTTTAACAAGCTTAATAAAGATTGTATGGAAGTGATTATGACCAAGGAGCTTACGGAGTTTGTATATCACATCAACAAAGAAAATGAGTATGATAATGGACCTTTGGAAACGGCCGAGCACGACACATACGAAATATTGCAGTCTCGGTTTGATTGAGACTGTTCATGAGCGGTAGTGAAATATGCTAGCTACCGCTCACGCCCTCTAGCCCCGGGTTGAGCAGAACTCAATATTCATAAAATCAACAGCACAAAATTTTAACCATCCCGAAGATGGCATGCATATGGCGGTGGACATGGAGTTGACGTCTTCCCCATGTCGTACGGCGTATGGTCCCAGTATCTAATAAAATGAAATGCCCCGAAGAGCGAAATAAACATAATGGAATTTAGTTGGGAGCAGCGGTTATGAAGAAATATAAAAAGATCGGACAGGGAAAGTAGCATTCAAGGAGAACAGTCAACCACAAAACACAGAAACAAACATGGAAACAGACAAACAAGAAGGCAAAAGTAATAATAAAAGTAAACGACATCACAAACACAAAAATGTTGACAATAGGGCTACCGCCTTGGAACGGTCAGTTGCAAAGTAGGCCACTGGTTGTTTAAACCGGTTCTAGGGTGCACCAAACCTCACACTTACCCTACTGTCATCCCATTAAAACAGGACAGTGTAAATAAAGAAATCCCCGCCATGATCTAATCTCTAACCAACAAGGCAGCATCAATAGGCAATATAAGTAAAACACAAATATGCTCGTGTAAATATAATACAAAAAAACAATAGCCTAGAAAGCCACAATGAAGGTACTCAATGACTTGGCAGAAGCCAGAGTAGTAAGAGAATAAACCATTAAGGGCAGACAAGAAAGATCATAGACAAACATCAAACGCCACCGACCCAATGGGCTTTAGGTAGGCGTCATCATAGGGTCCACAGCCTGTCCGGTCATCGTACAACCAAAGAGGAAAGCATAGTGGCGAACTGTAAAAGGGTCCACCACCAAGTAGGCAGTACGTTGCAAAATGATAGGTTCATAACCTATTTTGATAAACTTTTTAACAAGTTTAACAAAGATAGTATGAAAGTGATCATGACCAAGAATCTTACGAAGTTTATAAATTACATCACCATAGAAGTCAGGTTGTGATAGTCCTTGTCGCAGAAGAGTCCTTAAATTATTTTTATATTTGGAAAGAAGATCAGGGTTACGATAATAAAATTTTGCAAAGGTTTTACGAAGTTTATGGTAACGGTAACCCTGATTGAGTAACTATTTAGTTATAAAAAGATTACAAATATTAAAGTCCTCAATTCGAGTACAAGCTCTAGGAAAACGAATAAGTTGAGACAGATACACCCCATAAGAAGTTGCTCGGGGAATATCCCCATCCAAATGGGGATAATTAACAATGTCAAAATTAAAATCATCTCTCTTGTCATAAATTTTGCTAATAATTTTACCATTTTCATTTCGAGAGATCTAAATCAAGAAAAGAAGCGTTAATATCAGATATATTTTCTTTATTAAACTGAAGTTCTTTAGGATAAATATTACCAACCATAGTTGGAAAGAAAGGGTTTTCAATGTTCAGTATGTCATCCAGATACCGAGAGGTGTCATTAAAAGCTTCAATAACATCTGCCTGGGTATCTGGTGAAAGACTCAACATGAAATCTCTTTCATAGCAAAATAAAAACAAATCTGCGACAAGTGGTGCATAGTTCGTACCCATAGGGATACCAACAATGTGTCTATAAACGGTGGTACCATACCTGACGAAAATATTATCTAATAGGAAGATGAGTGCTTCACAAACTTCATAACAAGTCCACATAGTATAATTGTCTAAACTGCCGTTAGTAAAAAACGCTTTAATATTATTACATGCCAAAAATGTAGTATTTTCTCTAGCGAATGTTTTTTGAATAAGGGAAATTAGCTTGTCTTTAATAAGGTGATGTGGTAAGGTTGTATATAGTGTAGAGAAGTCATAAGTGCTTATAGATGAAACTTGACCTTTATTGAACATTTTATCCAGAATGTCTCCTGAATTTTTTATAGACCAAAATAAATTAATCCCAGAGTTTTCATAAGTTTTATCACAATATAGTTTAACGTGATCTTTAACGGCAGTAAGACAAGAAGTTAAAAGTTTGGAGATGTTTGTTGTGGTGCAGGCACTAAAATTAGAAATAAAGCGAGCCTTATATGGATTTTTATGTAATTTAGGAATCCAGTACATGGTAGGCAGTTTATGTTGCTTATCGTTTACACCAGCCTTGAAAGGAGTGCACCGAGTGATATGTGCGGAAACAACATCATCCTCAGTAGAATTAACTGGAGTATACGAATTGGTGCTGCCGAGTTCCAGAGATAAAACATTGACGTAATGTAGGCGTCAAACAATAATTACATTATTAGCTGCTTTATCTGAAGGAACTAAAACAAATTTATTATGAAACTCCTGAATTCCCGATTTTAAATTACGAAAGGACAACCTAGGTATTGGAGGAAGTAAAAAGGGGTTAGCATTATAATAGTTAATACGTGTATCTATAATTTTAAGAATTGACTTTTTCCAAGTAGAAAGCGAGTTTATAAAAAGCAGACAACATATCCTATGAGTGGCTAAACAATACCCAGAACCTTTTATCGGCCGGAGTAGTGAAACCACCGAATCAAATATTAAGTAAGAAAACAAAAGAAATTGAAAATGTACCATCGATAACTAACTATAAGTATCGGGCTCAGCGATCTCCAAAGATCGAATAACAGTACTGATTGCAAGCGCGGGGAGACGTTTTCCTGCCGCCACACTGCACAAGCAACGCCACTGTGCTATAAAAAAAGAGTATGATAATGGACCTTTGGAGTCAGGTTGTGATAGTCCTTGTCGCAGAAGAGATCTTACATTACTTTTATATTTTAAGTTATTCATGGTTACGAGAATAACATTTTGCAAAAGTTTTTCGAAGTTTATGCTAACGATAGCTCTGCTGGAGTAGCTTTTTAGTTATACGAATATTACAAATATTAAAGTCCTCAACACGACTACAAGCTAATTAGCATGTTGACGTGGCGCATGCATCTTTAGCCCAGCAGATTGACAGTCAATGTCAAACAATTAGCGTATGCTAACATTGTCGACCTTTTAATGACGTTGAAAGTTTTCAATGTGTAGAAATCATTCAGCGTAAATCATACGCACGGCGCAGGCGAGACAGCAAAATTGGTCCAAGGCGATAGCCCTATTGTCAACCCTTTTGTGTTTGCGATGTCGTTTGCATTTATTATAACTTTTGCCTTCTTGTTTGTCTGTTTGCGTGTTTGTTTCTGTGTTTTGTGGTTGACTGTCCACCTTGAATGCTACTTTCCCTGTTCGATCTTTTTTATATTTTTTTGCAATGACTACGTAATATATTTCTTTTGGAGATTATCCGTACATAAATAACTTTGCAATTTACTTAGTGGTGGGAAACTAGGGGCCTTATTCCGCCAAAAATAATGTGTGCCATCAACAGTAGTTATAATGTCGAACAATAAATGTTGCATTCACAGAACACAGTCAACCAAAACCACACACACAAAACAAACAGTAACAACAAGGACAAACACAAGCACAATCTGCAGCAACACAAACATAGAAGGATTAACAATATGCTACACCTTAGAACGGTCATATTCGTGGGTATATTAAACCTCACTCTTACCCTTTAATTGTTTTAATGAATTAATAAAGTCGAGTGAAAAACAACAAAGAATCAGTTGTTTACTGTTCTTGAACGTAGGCTAGATCAGGACGTATGGCTCTTTGACGAGTTCTGAAGGAATGATGTTCATTTTAAACAAACACATGTACGTTTTATATATCTTCTTCCCAGTTAAAACGTTTCTAATTGTGTTATGTATTTAAAAGTTGGAATCAATTATGTATTGTTATAAATGTTCGACATTTTTGTCAACATGTGTGCCCCAATTGTAGTTTCTGTTGGTGTTAAAGACAATGCGATACAATATGTTTAAACTAACTAACAGGGTCATGAGTGTTTAGCCCTACAAGTATAACGACGGAGTTTCATCCCGATAACGAAAAAACAGGAATGGATTCTAAAGTCAGTTTGATAGACGAAAAATAAATACGACTAATGTCATATAAGATCATTATTTTTCTTTCGATTCGGTTGTCTATTTTGACATCAAAGAGTAGTCAGATGTTGGTGAAACGTTCATGTATAATTGATAGACTAATGTACAGAGTAGATAATTAGATGCCTTTGGTAACTTTCAACATGTGATTACTGTTATTTAAGTGATGTTCTTCTTCAGATCGTCCAGTTTCGTATCTTGAAATAGTATCATAATTGTTAATGGTATGTCATGTCAAAAGAACTATATGAACACAAAGGCTAGTAGAAAACAAACACATTAAAGGCAATTAAGGAGCTAATATGTATGTTGCAAACAAGGGGTTTCGCATAACTGGTTTGATATAAATTCAGCGCGTTGTTAGTTGTGTTTTTCTGGAGGCAAATTTTAACTTCCTCAAAGAAAATGTTAGTTACTGTACTACTACTTTCTAGAATATACATGAAAAAGAACACGCCTTGTCATAGCCTAAAGACTATTTTTATTTCCTCAAATGAAACTGTTAGTCACTTTACTACTTTTAACTAATATGTACATGAAAGAAAATACACCTTGCAATTATAAAATTGTCAAACCCTAAAGACTATTTTTGCATCAGTAAATTATATGTACTATACAAATATATGTAATTATCAACGGAAGGTGAGTGTTTTGCTAATAGATCAAACATAAAAGTCTAGAAAGTCATAATGCAAGTACTTAATGACTTGGCAGAAGCTAGAACAACAAGTGAAAAAAACCTTAAGGGTAGACAAGACAATATTAAAGAAAAATATCAAACACTACCGTCCTTTGAGATGCATTATGAAATGTCAAAAATATCGCTTACTTAAAAGGTAGCAGACAACAGTTTTTAGCATCAGTTTCGAGCTGGCCTCGGTGAAATTCTGAAATAAGGGGTAAATGTGAATATTGAATGCTTAACTCTTCTTGAAAACATTTTTCTATGCTTTATTTCTGTTATGCCTGGTGAGAATGGAGTTTGAGAAACAATTTGACAAGCTTCCCTGACACCCTGGCTGATTCCCATATAAATATATAGGGTTGAAATGCGAAACTGAGGCTTTGTGGAAAATCTCTGAATTTCGTGTTTGTTTTAAAATGTCAACAAACAGCTTGAAATACTGGAACTTATCAATGGATGGTGGGTATATTGGTATTGATTTGTAGGTTGTACTTCATGTTGGCAGCAAGAATAAATGCATCAATTTGTGATATAATTTGCGCCTAACCTGTGTGGTTGTTTTGACAAATGTCCACCTCGACTCGGAACAGCAACAGTTTTCGCGACTTTGTTAGACAGATTGAGTGTGTCAGTATGTTGTAAGAGCTGTGGTTGAATGTTTCTTATATCTGATTTGGAAAGCAGTAGGTGTTGTAAATTCATTTGTGTGCTATTTTTTTCTGGTGTATGACTAACTTGTACAGAGGTAGATAGTTGAATCCGGAGCAATCCGCTCATCTAATGCGGAGAAAAAACTGTTGTATGCCCCCAAAGAACGCCCGTTGTAAGGGAAAAAAATCGACCCCATAAAATAATGACATCCCGGTCATTTTGCTATGTAGTAAAATAACCCCCGGTAAAAATTCTATGTAATAGAATGACACCCCGATTATTGTTTGTTCTGTCGTGGAATAACTCTTTCGAGAAACCAATATTATTACAACCCCTCACACGTAGAATTATGACCCTTGTAAAATATTGACTCTAGTAAATTTACTCTGCTTTACTTAAAACAAAAACAATTCAGTTTATATATGAATGGTTCAAGGAAGGAACTTTTTGAGGTTTGCAATATCCCAGGATTAGACATGTCGGTACCGGAGTCATTCGTTTTGCATTAGCTTGCCCATTTACGCTAAACCGAGAATTTGTAGTGAACATAGAAATGAAAAAATTGAACATAGGAAAAAGATGAATGACTCCGGTACCGACATGTATAGCCCTGAGGTTTTTTTTACACCTCAATTAGTTATAGACACGTTTAACTTTTGCTTTTTGGCGTTGACTGTACGTTCGTTCGTCTGTTCGTCCGTTACAAGTTGTTTCGTGTCCGCTATATAACTCTCACATGCATGGACGAATTGAAGTAAATTGGCACATATACTCATCTCATCAAGAGGACGTGCAGAACTCCAACACCCGGATCTGTATCATCAAGGTTAAGGTTATAAAGGTCATCATAAAGGTCATATTCTTTTTAGATGTATATAGTAATGTCCACTTCTAGTCAGCAACATAACTTTTCCATGCATGGGGTGACTTTGAAATAAATTGGCACAAATACCGATTTCATCGAGACGACGTGCAGAACCAAAACCCCGGGTCTGTTTGTTCAAGGTCAAGGTCATACAGGTTATACACTTTTTATATGTGCTTTAAATAAGGTATTTTGTGTTCTCTCTCAAACGCTCGTGTTTGCAAGGATTTTTTTAACTAACAGACACAAATACTCAATCCATAAAGACATACATGGAGACCACCATGCCCCTTTTATTTTATTTACTTTTTATTATTTTATTATCCCAACGAAGAGGAAAGTAGGTTTGGCGTTGTCCATCCTTTCGTCCGTCCGTTACAATTTCCGTGTCCGCTGCATAACTCTCAAAAATAAATAATTCGGCACATATACTCAACTGATCAAGACGACTTGCAGAACCCAGCACCTCAGGTTTTTTTTGTTCGTCTGCATTTGTTTTCCGGCAATGCTTCTACCCAAAAGACAATTAACACTATCAATTCACCGAAGTTCTTGTTGTGTTTGGTTTTAACGCCATTTATCCAAAAAAGGTCATTTTCGGTCAGTTATCTTAACGTGGCTTCTGTTACAGTACTAACCAACATTATCCACTTGATACTGTACTAATAATTGGCGTAATTGTGCCATTAAGGACCACTTGGATCGTAATAAATAAATAGGAAAGAATGGATACTTCTTTTGGAAGAAACAGAATTCAATGTTCGCCTAGTATTCTCACATGCATTGTTAATTGTTATAAGAAAACCTTATCTATATGAAAAGATACACACGTCAAATTAAAATAGATAGGACAACATATTTTCTTTATGTTTATGATGTTGATAGGAAATATAATAATTCGGGATAATAATTCGTGTGCACGAATTAATAATTCATACGCACGAAAAAATAAATCGTGCTCACGAAATAATGAATCGTGCCCTCGAGGTAATTAGCCAATCGTTGACCTGATATCTGTGATATTGACACCCCTTCCCATTGAGTACTTATACCCCTCCCCATTGAGTATTGATACTAGTACTCCAACGTTATTGAGTATTGATACTCCCTTTAGATTTAGTATCTATAAAATATCTCCTCCGGATTGACTATTAATACACCCACCTCACTGAGTATTGATACCCGCTCTCGAATAAATATTGATACCAATCTGCCGATTGATTTTGATATCCCCTCCCGACTTAGTATTGATACCTCTCCTCACTGAGTATTGATACCCCCTCCCGATTGAGTATTGATACCTCTCCTCATTGAGTATTGATACCTACTCCCGATTATGTATTGATACCCACTCCCGACTGAGGTTTGATACACTTTCTCCATTGAGCAATGACACGGCCTCGCTATTGACTCTACAGTCAGTATCGATGAGTATCGATATTCCCTACCCATTGAGTACTGATACCCGTCACTATTGAGTATTGATACCCCCATTCTATTGCGTTTAGGTAACCCACCCCACCCATTGAGTATTGATATCCCAACAACATTGAGTATTGATAACCTCGTCGTTAAGTATTGATACCCCCTTCACATTGAGTATCTATAAAATCTCTCCATCGAGTATTGATACATCTTCAATACTCAATGTGGAGGGAGTACTTGTATCAATACTCAGTGGAGAGGTATTATAGATACGCAATGTGGAAGGGCTATCAATACTAAATAGGGATAGCCTAAATATTCCCTCCTCATTGTTACCCGTCATTATTGAGTATTGATACCCCACGCTATTGAGTTTAGAGAGCCTCTCCATTTAATATTGATACCCCAACCATATTGAGTATTAATACCCTTCACGTTAAGTATTGATACCCCTACACATTGAGTACCTATAAAATCTCTCTCCATCGAGTATTGATACTCCTTCAATACTCAATGTGGAGGGAGTAATTGTATCAATTCTCAATGGAGAGGTATTATAGATACGCAATGTTTCAGGGCTATAAATACTAAATGAGCATCAGTACTCCGCGGGGATAAGTTATCAATTCAATATTCAACATAGGTATCAATATTTAATTGGGAGGTTTTATAGATTTTAAATGTGGAGGGTTTATCGATAGTCAATGAGGAGCAAAATTATCTCGTTCGCACTTAATTAATATTACCTAGAACGCATGAAATATTTGTTCACACATGCCCTTCCGTGGTTCCGTAGATAACCGTATGTATACATGTACACATACATATACATATGTACATGCACATATGGCCGATATTTCTATCTTTTAAGCGTCACTTATTCAGCGATTATCTTAGTAAGTTAATACGATAATCGCTGGATAAGTGACGCTAATAGTTATTGGCCAATAGACTCATGTGTCAAATTTATATCTGCAACTTATGAACAACAGAAAATGTTATTCATTGATCAATGATAAAACAAGAAGATATCCAAATGTCATTGTCGTCTGCTTTACAACAGAAACAATGGCAGAGTATATGCAACCCTGGACTTTACAGGACATTGAGAGCCTGCTTGCACAATCTGAATATGAGGAAATCCCAAATGTGGGTCAACCTGTCTCCCCACCCAGGCCTTCTACCAGTACATCTCGTTTCAATCCAGTAAATAAGGAGGAAGTTGCAAATTTCATAGCAGGTCAGAAAAATGTCAATACCCAGAGGAAAACTGATTCAGACGTACGGTTGTTCAAAGAATTTTGTAAGGCTCTTTCTACCAATGAACTTGATGTTTTGTTTGGAAACCTTATTGTAAGCATCAAAAAGGCTTACGGTAACGAATATGAGCCATCGACTATCCGTGGTTTCATGTCAAGCATGGATAGATATCTGAAAAATAAGAATTGTCCACACCAAATCAATAAATGTCCGCTATTTCCACATAGCAACAATGCTATAAAAGCAAAAATGACATCCCTAAAATCACAGGGTCTTGGAAATAGACCAAATGAAGCTGACGAGTTGACCGATGCCGACATTGACAATCTGTTCGAGGCAGGTCAGCTAGGACACGAGACGCCACAGCAAATCATAAATTTGCTACATCTATCGTTCTCTCTGCTCTTCGGAATGCAGGGTGGTGTAGAGCAAAGGAATCTCAAGTGGGGAGATCTTAGATGAAGATGAGTATTTGTCACATATCAGAGAGAGACAAACAAAAACTCGAGTTGGAACTGATCCAAAAAATACCAGAAAATTCAAGCCAAAAGCTTGGGCCTATAGCGAAAATAAAGATAGATGCCCAGTTGAGGCGTACAAAATACATAAACAACAACGGCCACATGAAATGATGAATCCTGATGCGCCATTTTTTCTCGGGATTAATGCCCTTCGCAGCCCCAATTCCCAACAACCATGGTTCAAGAATCAACCGATGGGAAAAAAACACATTTATAAAATCGTGAAAACCATGAAGACAAAGTGCGAATCATTAAATGATGGTCGCAAACTAACAAATCACAGTGTAAGGAAACACCTGTTACAAAAATGTTATGACCTGGGAATGGATGCAACAGCCACTGTCCAAATAAGTGGACATAAAAACTTACAGTGTCAATTCCTACTCAAAATTGAATGAACCTCAACAAAAGCATATTGCTGGTGCGCTTATGAATACAAAGAAAACAACACAAAGCCTCACTCAGTTCACGCCTTCCACTTCAAAGCAAAATATGTCGCCCAACTGTAGTCAGATTTTCCACAAACAAAGTGCAAATTCCATGATGTCATCCGTATTCAATGGTACCACACACATAGCTGGTGGAACATTTTATTTCGGGTCATTGCCAGAAAATCCAGCAGTATTATCGCCGCCCTCCAAGAAATTCAAAAGAATCAGAGCTATATTATCCGACTCCGAATCAGATTAAAATAGTGTGCGCTTTACACTGTAGAAACAATGGACAAGGGAAATAATTCCCAATATAACAGTGCGACAATGGGATTTGTTCTACTAAGGAACAAATACTAATTATTTCAGGGGGTGGAAATCAGCGATTATTATGAACGTGTAATTCTAACGCATAACCTCACTTTGCAGTGACCGCTATTTTTGTAAGTATCGATCTGTTTTTGTGTTCTGAAAATCGGTATTTAATTGTTATCTCCAAACTACTTGTTGATAATATGCATCAAATATAAATGCTGAATGCTTGTTACATGTCGGTATGTACCCTGCTTATGTTCGCAATGGCCGTATTGTGCTACGATGTTGACAGATTAGGAATTCTCAATCGGACAATGCAAAAGGAACGACAACTCTGGTTATTGATTGGAATTTGGAGTCGTGCAGGTTTGCCAAGGCTGTGAACTTATTTAGACATATCAAATTATACGTATGTGTAACATTATGTTTAAATAATATCCGACAGGTATTTAAGTGTATATAATAACACAGTTTCGAAACGAAAGTGTTTATTTCGATTATTCTGTCATAGCCTAACAGAAGTATGCCACTGTATGTGCAATTGCTTTTAAATGAAAGTTGATTCCAGCTATTATTTTGTCATTTCTGTATCGAACACAAGTCGACAATATTACAATGTTGTATTAAAGGAAAGTGTGGATGTCAATGGTTGGGTCATAGCCTAACATAATTCTTTCCAAGTTAGCTGTACATTTTTACAAATGGAAATCACGGTATTTAAATGCTATCTCGAAACCAATTGTTAATACGCATCAAGTGTTATTGAATGTGTGTGTCCATGGGCACATCAATTTCTTTTACATCATTCATCCAGGATGTTTTGGTCTTATCGTATATGCACATTTAATTTAGATGACTAATATAATAATAAGAATAAAAAGTAAATAAAATAACGTTGTATATGCATTTGTAAACTACTAAATGTGTTTGTTTTATCGTTGATAAAGCGGCCGGGACATGCTGGATGGTAGATGACCTTGCCAAGGCGGCGATATAACTTAGCTTCAGTCCTAGAAAAATATTATAGTAACACTTATCTTTAAATAATGTACGAGAGGTAGATGTAATATTTGAGTAAGAACTTGAGGTGTTTATTTCCATTTGTCTGAAATAGCCTAACATAAGTATGGCATTATATAGGGTGGCATTGCAAGCGCAAGGCTATCGCGTCAGAATATTGCAATGTGTTGATGTCGATTTCTGGGACATAGCCTAACATTATTCTAAAAAACAAAAACTACATATATAATGTTCTGTTATTGCATATTAAATTTAGTCAATTTATTGAAGCTCACAACAGTATTAAGGATTCATAGGCGGGTATTATTTAAAAAAATATAAAAAATAAATATATCTATATATATATATATATTAATATATATATATATAATCAATAAACAATAAAAAAATGAAATAAAAATAATGAAAAATAAAACAAAATAAATAAACCTTATTCTGTCTTACTGGAGTAGCATCATTAAACCATTTGCCACTGTTTTCAGATCATGCCAAAAAAAAAGTATTGAAAAGTCCGTATGCTCGGGGGAGAGGGACAAGAGAAATGCAAGATAGAGTGGATCTTAAGATAATGGTTCTAACGGCACTCTAGCACTGTTGACCAAGTAACATTGGTCCCGTGGCATTACTGGGAACAATGGACATTAAATCTGCATTTAAACGGTTGCAAATCAATTTTCATAGCTGTTGAGTTATAAGATATTTTATAGTTGTAATCAATATCATAGTGAGCAAATATTCTTTTTATATTGTGCTTTAATTTCTGTATTTGCTTTACCTTCACAGGGCTAAATTTCAGGGTCAAACATGTTTTTGTTTAGATAAATTTGTCAGGTGTTTTTCTTTTTAGCAATTTATTTCAGTAAACAGTTTTGCCGAAAATACAGTCTTAAGAGCCCAAGATTTATGTAAAGCCACTCGCTTTACAGCGTTATGTCGTGGTATCGCAAGAGTTTGTGGGAAAATGAGTAATCGTGTGATCATGGGAGGCGAAGACGCAGACTGCGAGTGTAATAGCCAACTGGTTTCGCAAATTTGTGGATAAATGAACAGATGTCTCAACGCTAAGGGAACAGGGCTCATTTTTAAACACTTTATTATGGTTTTTAATTCAATTAAAAACTACAGCAACAACAACAGATAACAACAACAAAGAACATACCTTTTTTCTATTAACTTTAGAGAAATATGCTTTTTCTACAATGGGTGTCGGCAACTGGCCTAGAATTAAAGTGAATTGAATTGGGTTTTAAGGCGCACCAACACATGAAAGGTTATATGGCGCCTAACAGGAATGAATTAAAGTGAACCAAATTCTTAGTGTGTGCAAAGTAGTGCGCTTTTTGTTGTCGCAGTTATAACAAACCGGTATAAATTGTCCCTTTTTACACTTGGAGTATGCAAATGCATGAATGTTGGTTAATGAATATACTTACTTTACACCAGGAGTCTGAAATGGCTGAAAATGGTATATACTACCCGTTATGTTATTTTACACCAAGAGTGTGAGAATGTCGATGAGCATGTAATTAATATGTCGCCAGGACTTAGATATCTCCGCCCTAGTGTTTATGTCGAAGTGTATTGACAATAGGTTATAATACAACTGCATGTGCTTATTATTGACAACTGGCGGCATGTTGGTTGCAGGTCTATGCTATTTTTTCTTTTGTCAACTTGATAGATATATGTCACAGTCAAATTGATAGATATATGTCACAGTTTGTTTTGCTTATTACAGATATTTTTTCTACTTACTGTTGTGTCTGCTGCTGCTATAACAGTATAAATGTCCTAAATTTTTTCGTCTAGCGGTCAGCTTTACACATTTATTCTGTTTGCGTGCAATGATGTTTTCATTCAGTGGCTGTTGTTTTTATACAGAGTGGTGGCTGATGCTGTTTTAATTATAATTAGATCTCTCTGTTATAGGTTATTTTACGCCATACCTTGCACTTCAGTTTGTCACCATCACGATGTCGAAAGGCCAATCACCAATGTTCCTATGTCGAATAACTGGGCATCGAACATGCGGTTGCGAGACGTACCATAGAGACCTTCAGTAGTTGGTATCATATGTTAAGCTCTCCGTTTTACAATTTGCTAGTATAAATGTTAGCCAGGAACAAACATTTAGTTTATTGCAGACCAGACTCGTACTATGAAAGCCAAAGTGAATATGTCACACGGAACTGTATACAATTGGGCTCCTGCCGTTTTTGATCGAAGAGTTTATGGACATTTAGTTTTCTATTGTAAATGTCATCAAAGTAGGCCTATAACACTATTGTGTTGAATTTGGAAATATATATTGAACTGTTTAATTTCTTGCCAATGAATGTATATAGTGGCATTTCATTGTTCAGGAACAAGGAAGTAGATGATGCTTTGTTGCCTGGTAATTTGTATTTCTATTAAGGATGATAAATAGTGGGGCTGCCCAAGCATTATTTTAACTTGAGGCTTTTAAATTAATCCTAACGAAGCAAAAGTCGAGGTTTTTCATGTTAAATATTGAAATCTTATAAAAGTTTTAAGACAATGCTGTATTGGGATGATGTACAATTATTATCAAGGCAAGTCTTGTTTGTGAATGGTTTACAACAAGAAATTCAATTTTTTATAAGTTAAATTGGAAGAAATTATACATTCAACATTTAAGATTGGCTGTGGCTTTGCAATCATATAGATAATTTTTATATTTACCCTATTTGGGTTATATTAGCTCTCCGTAGCTATAAATTATGACGACATTGAAGTATGTCTGTTATACCTCTTTGGAGGCTTTTTGGTTGATTTTTAAAGTTTTTTTATTTTGTTTATGTATATGACATAACACAATCGCTTCATTGGTTGAAGTACGTCTGTCATACCTCTTTGGAGGTTTTTATTATCTAAGCTGTGTTCCGCTTTCCCCATGTCTGGCGGTGCCACGCGGCGAGTGGCATGACACAATCGCTTCATTGGTTGACGTATATCTGTTATACCTCTTTGGAGGTTTTTTGATTTTGTTTATGTATATGACATGACACAATCGCTTCATTGGTTGAAGTACGTATGTTATACCTCTTTGGAGGTTTTTTGTTTATGTATATGACATGACATAATCGCTTCATTGGTTGAAGTACGTCTGTCATACCTCTTTGGAGGTTTTTTATTATCTAAGCTGTGTTCCGCTTCCCCCATGTTTGGCGGTGCCACGCGGCATGTGGCATACACATGCCGAGTGGCATGTGGCGGTATTTCGCGGACACAGCATAGTGTAGTTAAAATATTCTAAGAACTTTGTTATTTTCTATGCAAGAAGTTTTTAATTTTAAGACTTGTCTTTGTGAACATCTGTTCCCAGGGTTTACACTGTACAGTAGTCAGTTACAATTTAAACTTAGTTTGGAGTCTTTGTGAACATCTGTTCCCAGGGTTTACACTGTACAGTGGTCAGTTACAATTTAAATTTAGTTTGGACTATGAACATTGGATTTACCTGAAATGTTCCAATTTGATTAACTACACATTTTATTTTACACTATATATTGTTGAAGCCATGGCCAGCTTATTCCAATAAATATAAACTAGTAACATTTTGTTTTATTTGTAACCCATCTTAAATAATGGGATTTGTTCTACTAAGGAACAAATACTAATTATTTCAGGGGGTGGAAATCAGCGATTATTATGAACGTGTAATTCTAACGCATAACCTCACTTTGCAGTGACCGCTATTTTTGTAAGTATCGATCTGTTTTTGTGTTCTGAAAATCGGTATTTAATTGTTATCTCCAAACTAACCCACCCACCCTCCCCTGTGTTTGTTGTATTTGAATTGTATTTGGTACCAGTGTCTTTGGTTTGTCGTGTATATATTTCAGTGAAGAGCATGAGGAGATGAGATGCCTAGTGGTCTGTCGTCGTCGTCATGGCTCCATCCGAATCTCGTCTGCGGTGGTATACATTGGTGCAATCTTTGGGGATACAGCTACAAGACGTTTTCAAATACTACTTTTGACGGTGCAAGACTTTGTGGTATCGATGCATGAGGAGATGTGACGACTAGTGGTCTGTCGTCGTCGTCATGGCTTCATCCGGATCTCGTTTGCGGTGGATCACATTGGTGCAATCCTACAAGAAGTTTTCAAATACTACTATTGACTGTGCAAGACGTTGTGGTATCGGAACGTGAAGAACTTTAAAATCGTCTATGAACTTCGTGTCGCGGTATTTCGCGGACACAGCATAGTGTAGTTAAAATATTCTAAGAACTTTGTTATTTTCTATGCAAGAAGTTTTTAATTTTAAGACTTGTCTTTGTGAACATCTGTTCCCAGGGTTTACACTGTACAGTAGTCAGTTACAATTTAAACTTAGTTTGGAGTCTTTGTGAACATCTGTTCCCAGGGTTTACACTGTACAGTGGTCAGTTACAATTTAAATTTAGTTTGGACTATGAACATTGGATTTACCTGAAATGTTCCAATTTGATTAACTACACATTTTATTTTACACTATATATTGTTGAAGCCATGGCCAGCTTATTCCAATAAATATAAACTAGTAACATTTTGTTTTATTTGTAACCCATCTTAAATAATGGACAAGTTAATATTATTTTTAATTCAAATTGTAATATTTTTCCAATTAATTTAAAATCAAACTGAAGCCTCCAGGAATTAATTCTTAATCTTACTGTGAAAAACAGTGATCTTGATGTTGGCAGTTTTAAATGGTTGTTTACTGTCCTTTGTCCCAATCATCCTGGTTTAATTGCAGGTAGAACCTACACTCTCCCTCAATTCCAGCAAGTGTGATGGTGCATCTCATCATACACACTTAGCCAGAACCAAGAAATAGGTAGGCAGTTCACACTCATAGTGCTCACTCTTGGAAACCATTTCCTTGAAAATCTCGGTTCAAAAAAGCACTGAAAAAGTCCATCTCTGTAAGATCAATAATGGTGTGTTAGCGCAATAAATACATTTACTTTAAATAGATTAGAAAATAAACTCACCACCACACGCCTGATCTGAAGTTTTCTCGCTTGTTTTACGTCGTCCATCATAAATTATCATGTCACTCACGGACTCAGTCACATCACGTGTTGCCCAGTTAAAATCCAAATCTATATTCGTAGATGTTTTGAAATTCAACATCATAACACTTCAATTCATTTTAAAACTTTATTAAGATGTGTTTCAATATATTTCCGTGATTAAAATCCAAATATGAATGCTGAATTTCCCAAACTTCGCCAAGTGACACAAACAAAATGTCCGATATTTCAAAGCGGGTCAACCTGTTGTGACCGTTGTAGTGTATTCTTGCGCGACGTTCGAAAGTAAGGCAAAGTAGACCCTAGTGAATTCAGAAATATTAATTGAATTAAAGGCACATTCTTGTAAATAAAATGTAATATATAAGTTAATCAACACTGTTTTCGTATTACGGGATATAATTCCCTCGGCCAGTTCACATATCTAGTAAAAAACCTCGTGCCTACGGCACTCGTTTTTTTACTAGATATGTGAACTGGCCTCAGGAATTATATCCCGTAATAAGAAAACAGTGTTGATTACCCTCTATATATTATTCTCAGACAAATATGACAGTCATATAGAATGGCTGTATCCCCTTGATGCTGACCTGAAATATAGAACGATATGTGTCATGTGAGCCTTTCTTTAAACGCGATTATGTTAGTTTAACTTTTTCTCTCAAATGTTTTATCGTTTCTCTGAATTCTAAATTACTCCTATACAATGTATTATGCTAGATGACTTCGATAACTATGTAATGCTCGCTTAAAGCTTTCAACAAAGTGTATGTATGCATGTTGCAGCTGTTTTATGCAAACAAATACACCCGGGAATAGTTATAAAACCACCAGTTAAAACAATATTAAGAACCTGATATTGTTTATAAATCAATAGATTCCCGCCATTGAATAAAAAGAACAAAATATAATGAACTGAAATATGCTAGCAATTTTTCGATGGAACTTTAAATGGAACATTGACGTACAAAATGCTACCAATTTACTATAATGTATGTATTCACACTTGAAGAGAATGCGCTAGAGTAACTCACAGTTAAATCATAATTTTCTTTGCTAAGCCTTGAATTTATGTTATTTTGATTCGAAATGTCGTATGTATTGTATTTTTGTTTAAGAGCTGTCATAGTTTTTTATTCATGTATATGTAAAACATATAAAGCATTCATGACGTGACGTAATGGGTCATTGACCTATATTTGCATGATTTCCATTTCATAATTAATGTTTGAACTACTTGTATCGTTTAAAATTTCGAAAAATGAAAATATTTTAATTACATTTAATTTGTTCCAAAGGGGTGTTTCGGAGAAATAACTGATGAGCAGCCGGACATTGTAAACCCTGATCAGAATTCGCGTTTACAATGGACGCAAATGCTATTGTATTCGTCTTTAGCAGGCTAAGGGTTAAAGTCAAAATGAAGACTGGATTATAAATCGATATTAAATGCTTGAAACACGTTTCAAGATTGCCGTGTGTCCCTTTAATGACTGTGGTAATTACTGCACTTAAGATTGTTATATATTTCTTAATGGTTTAAATGCGTCCAATGGATTATTAATGGTATAAACTTGTTTGTAATCATTCATATTAGATGTTCATGTCTTACAATATAAATAAGCATGGATATAGAATACTCCCCTGTTACACTGTCATATAGGTGAGGTTTGGTGCCCCCCTAGAACATGGTCTAAACCCCCAACAATTGTTTTGCCAATGACCGTTCCAGGGTGGTAGCACTATTGTCAACCATTTCATGCTTGTGATGTCGTATACACATTGCCTTTTAATTATCCTTGTATTTGCTGTTTGTTTGTTTTTTTGCATGTTTTATTGGTTGTTCTCTGAATGCAATATTTCCTGTTCGACTTTTATGACCTATTTTTTAATAAAGTGACATTTACTCAGGGTTTATAACCATATTGTTAAACGAAAATAATTTGAGGGTTTACGGTATGAATCAATTTGTAATAGCTTAAGGAGTCTTCAAAACTACTTGCGGGTTACTTAATTGTTTTAATAAGGTTCCCGCTAAAATTCGAAGATTTGTCGTCGGTTCAGGTAAGATTAATGTTAAATATGTCCTTAATAAAAACAGACACACGGTAGGCATGGAGTATTTATCAATCCGCTAATTTTACAAATAATCAAGATTGTCGCGTGTCCCTCAATACTGGACAGAAATAGCACATACCATGAATATATGACCGAAACCCTATTTTGAAAGGAACTATTTGGTCAATGACAAAGCATGAAACGTTTTGCTGAGATACAGTTAAACTGCTACAAGAATGACTATCTCAAGTATATACAAGAGTATGAGAGTGGACCTTTGGAAACGGCCGAACACGATAATTACGAAATATTGCAGTCTTGGTTTGATTGAGACTGTTCATGAACGGCATATCTAGGGTAAAGCTGCACTCCTAGAAACGTTCTGCTACTGACCTCAAGCCATTTGCAAATGCACATCAAACGACCGTAAAAGTGACAACATGTGAATCTACGTTTAAGTGTTTCTCTATTCAGACTGTAAAGCGAAAAAAGAAACTCAAAAACTGGTGTTTGCTTCATTATCCACCCCAGTGATCCATGGATGCCTTTAAGCGCCAGTTACAATTCCATAGCTTTCAAAATGTAAAATGGATTAAGTATTAACAGGAACAATGATAAATTGTCAACATAACTGATAACTGTAATTGCATCAATTCATGTTGATCAACTAAATACTAGTAGTTTTTTAGTTCAGTATATAAATATCTAATTCGTTATTACATCGACATTAATTAAAGGGACACATGGCAATCTTGACTCTTTTGTTAAAAATTAAAATTAGCGTCTCGATTTATTAATCCAGTATCATGATGAACTCCGACCCCATATTGACAAGGAGTCTGATCACGTCAGGCATTTTTAAAACTACTATATATTAATAAAGGTATTGATTTCATTGACATGCCTAGTATTTTTCGGGATACTCATGTAGTTGATTCTATCCCAAAATATTTCAAAAATTCCGAAGTCCCGTAATTTGTTATAAGTATAAAAAGCCTATTAGAAATATTATTTTCAACTACAACAAAATAGTTTCTGTCCTTGATATAGTACTTAATACTCCTAAGGAATGTGAATGCAACACATCAACATTTTGCTATGCTCCAGCAGGTCATGTCATCACTGGTAATTTTGATATTGTTGATAAACGTATTCGGCATTTGTTTTCGAAAGGTCCTAAATATAGATTACCTTCAACTATTGATTTTAATGCATGTCGTGCCCAGATCGCCCACTCCATTGAAGATTTTAGTATAAAATGGTGTCGTAGAGAACATGCGGACCCAAACTCGCTTTCTACTTGGAAAAATTCTATTCTTAAAATTATAGATACACGTATTAACTTTTATAATGCTAACCCCTCTTTACTACCTCCGAGACCTAGGTTTCCTTTAGTAATCTAAAATCGGGAATTCAGGAATTTCATAATAAATTTGTTTTAGTTCCTGCAGATAAAGCAGCTAATAATGTAATTATTGTTTGACGCCTACATTATGTCAATGTTTTATCTCTGGAACTCGGCAGCACTAATTCGTATACTCCAGTTAATTCTACTGAGGATGATGTTGTTTCCGCACATATCACTCGGTGCACTACTTTCAAGGCTGGTGTAAACGATAAGCAAAATAAACTGCCTACCATGTACTGGATTCCTAAATTAGATAAAAATCCATATAAGGCTCGCTTTATTTCTAATTCGAGTGCCTGCACCACAACAAACATCTCCAAACTTTTAACTTCTTGTCTTACTGCCGTTAAAGATCACGTTAAACTATATGTGATAAAACTTATGAAAACTCTGGGATTAATTTATTTTGGTCTATAAAAAATTCAGGAGACGTTCTTGATAAAATTTTCAATAAAGGTCAAGTTTCATCAATAAGTACTTATGAATTCTCTACAATATATACAACCTTACCACTTCATCTTATAAACGACAAGCTAATTTCTCTTATTCAAAAAACATTCGCAAGAGAAAATACTACATTTTTGGCATATAATAATATTAAAGCGTTTTTCACTAACGGCAGTTTAGACAATTATACTATGTGGACTTGCTATGAAGTTTGTGAAGCACTCATCTTCCTATTAGATAATATTTTCGTCAGGTATGGTACCACCGTGTATAGACAAATTGTTGGTATCCCTATGGGTACGAACTGTGCACCACTTGTCGCAGATTTGTTTTTATTAAAAGGGATTTCATGTTGAGTCTTTCACCAGATACCCAGGCAGATGTTATTGAAGCTTTTAATGACACCTTTCGGTATCTGGATGACATACTGAACATTGACAACCCTTTCTTTCCAACTATGGTTAATTATATTTATCCTAAAGAACTTCGGCTTAATAAAGAAAATATATCTGATAATAACGCTTCTTTTCTTGATTTAGATCTCTCGATTGGAAATGGTAAAATAATAAGCAAAATCTATGACAAGAGAGATGATTTTAATTTTGACATTGTTAATTATCCCCACTTGGATGGGGATGTTCCCCGAGCAACTTCTTATGGGGTGTATCTGTCTTAACTTATTCGTTTTCCTAGAGCTTGTACTCGAATTGAGGACTTTAATATTCGTAATCTTTTATAACTAAATAGTTACTAAATCAGGGTTACCGTTACCATAAACTTCGTAAAACCTTTGCAAAATTTTATTATCGTAACCCTGATCTTCTTTCCAAATATAAATGTAATTTAAGGACTCTTCTGCGACAAGGACTATCACAACTTGACTTCTATGGTGATGTGATTATAAACTTCGTAAGATTCTTTGTCATGATCACTTTCATACTATCTTTGTTAAACTTGTTAAAAATTTTATCAAAAGAGGTTATGACCCTATCATTTTGCAACGTACTGCATGCTTGGTGGTGGACCCTTTTACAGTTCGCCACTATGCTTTCCTCTTTGGTTGTACGATGACCGGACAGGCTGTGGACCCTATGATGACGCCTACCTAAAGCCCATTGTGACGGTGGCGTTTGATGTTTGTCCATGATCTTTCTTGTCGTGCCCTTAATGGTGTATTCTCTTACTGCTCTGGCTTCTGCCAAGTCATTGAGTACCTTCATTGTGGCTTTCTAGGCTATTGGTTTTTTTTGTATTATATTTACACGAGCATATTTGTGATTTACTTATATTGCCTATTGATGCTGCCTTGTTGGTTAGAGATTAGATCATGGCGGGATTTCTTTATTTACACTGTCCTGTTTTAATGGGATGACAGTAGGGTAAGTGTGAGGTTTGGTGCACCCTAGAACCGGTTTAAACCCCCCGTGGCCTACTTTGCCACTGACCGTTCCAAGGCGGTAGCCCTATTGTCAACCCTTTTGTGTTTGTGATGTCGTTTGCATTTTTTATTACTTTTGCCTTTTCGTTTGTCTGTTTGCGTGTTTGTTTTTGTGTTTTGTGGTTGACTGTCGTCCTTGAATGCTGCTTTCCCTGTCCGATATTTTTATCCTTCTTTAAACCTGCTTGCATATATTTAAATAAAATATGGAATTTTCATTTCTTCATTTCTTCATTATTCTACCATAGGTTTAACTGTAGTATTAGTGCAACATAATAATCAGTTTGTAATATGCAAAACCTGTTCGCTTCATACTATTCTGATAATTAATATTAATGATTGAACACACGCAAGTTATGGGAAAAATTAACGGGACGCCGCGAGTTTTTAAAATATAAAGATTGCCGTGTGTCCCTTTAAAATGATAGTATAATAATGTGCAAAATGATATCACATTGAGTATATTTGGAAAGCCTTAGGAGACCCTGCGATTATAATTACTTTTACTATATGTTTAACTGAATTATTATAATCACCACTTTTCTACGATTACGTTAGTTTATAATAAAATTATAATCTCTGCAGAAACGTTATTAATTTAACCATACATAATAATATTTTCTACGTTTTCGATAGGTTAGAATACAATTATGATCTCTGCAGACACATTATTATTTTAACCATATATTATAATTTACTTATTATACATTTTTAATTATTATAATCACCGCATTAAATTCTGCTCAAACATTTGTTTAGTATTCTTATAATCGCCGCGTGCAACATTGCTATTATAACAATGGCTTTTATTATAATGTTCGCCACATTAACATAGCCTACCTAAAAATAAAAAATAAAACAAAGTCGAACATAATTATAATTATAATAATCACACACAAATAAGAATTCTCGCGAGAAGCATGTATAATAGTGTTTGCCTATAAAATAAGGATAGCTGCTGCGGTTTAATAAATGGGGGTTGGGCGGGAGGTTTAAGGGATATGGGTGGGCAGGCGGTTTAACGAATGAGATGGTAGGCAAGGGCGTAGCATGGCCTGTTTTCATCATACTCCTAATACGCCGCGCGAAGCGCAGAGTGTGGAGGGTTTGGGAGAAGGTGCGAGTTCGGGGGTCCTCCACCGATATATATTTGTTTCATTCTGGGACCAAAATGGTGCTCGTGCAAGCGATATTTATCAGGAATGTTAACTTTTCACCCTTACCTTTACCCTCGGCCACACGCCATCATGCCCACTCTGATTTTTATTGCATTTATAAACTGTTTAGGATTTTTATTTTTATTCGTTTTATTTTTCC